>VZQC01006876.1:1546837-1647897 GCA_009823505.1 Rhizomys pruinosus
TTTGGACAGATAATCATCCTCACAGATAACAAATGGACACAGTCCAAATTTCTGTTCTGATATAGGAGATGCTGGTGACATGGGTAGGTTATGTAGGTAGGCATGGAGGCCCGCCAACATGCCCAGGCAGTTGAACTTTAGAATGAACAAGCTGTTACTGCATTGCCTAGAGTAGAAGTTCCATGAGGAAGGACTCTTAGAAAGATTGCCAGAATCCTTTGATTTCTGAGGCAGGATAGCAGTGTCTTAAAATGGTCCATTTGATTTCATGAAGATATTCATCTACTGCTTTTCCAGAAGTAACACACAGCTAGTGGGACACTTGTTGCTAGCATTTACAGTGTCATGTTGATGACTTACTTGCTATCCAAATTCATAGCTGTTATATTTTTTTTCTTTTTTTTTTTTTTTGGTCTTTTTGAGACAGGGTCTCCCTGTAGCCCCAGCTGTCCTGGAACTCACTTTGTAGACCAGGCTGGCCTTGAACTCACAAAGATCCACCTGCCTCTGCCTCCCAAGTGCTAGGATTAAAGGTGTGTACCACCACGCCCGGCATAGCTGTTATATTTTTACAGTAGCCTTCATTGCTCAGGTTGTTGGTGAAGATGTCAAGAGAAATGCTCTTTGGAATGTTCTTTTTCTCTGGATTGATGGATCTCTGAAGGACAGAGAACCATTTTGTTCTGGAGAGCTCAAAGTGGCCACAGTCTATGTCATGACTGGAACAACACACAAAATGTCATGACATTGGTGTTGCCTGCTTTCTCTGACTTCACACAGACAGCTTTCTGTCCACATGTCAATTCTTTCTAAACCTTAGCATCATTGCTGTTTTGCTTTGGCATCAGCAAAAAGATCATTGAATAGAAAAGAATGCCACTGTTGCCTCGACAGGCTTCTTCAGAGCTCTGCCTGGCCTTCTGGCAGCAGAGTTCTGGAGCATACCAACAACCATATGCTACTAGGATTTCCCTGGCCCCAGGCCATTTTTGCAGGACTTTATCCAGGGCCAACAGTGGAGTGCTCCATCTCTATAGAGCTCTTGTGTTGTCCATCAGAGCCTCCCACTGTGCCCAAGTAGATGTAGCTGGCTCTGATGACCTCAGAGACAACCCTCCTAAGGCTACTACCTCAGAGAACCTAGAAGAGCATGGAGAGGGAACCTCTAGTCATCTTCCCTGTTGACTTACAGCAGAAGGAGACTACAAGGTTTACTCCAAGATGGAATGATGCCTTCGATTCTGACCGGCAGAAACAAAGCACCTCTAGCTCGTCCTTCTCAAAGCGGTTTATTCAGACCTTTTACAGTATTTTTACTTCCTCTTTTCTTCTTCTTGTTCTTCTTCCCCCCAAGAACAGAAAGTCCCTCTATTTATCCCTCTCCACCTTCCCAGCCCAGGTTGTGTGGCCTCAGTCTATTGGTATCATCTGGCCTGATCTTGTATACAGGTTGCACCTGCACAGCTCGAACAGTGGACGTGGCTTTACTTTGAGGTAGGAGGGAATCAGGTGTTGGTCATAAGACTCAGGTGTTAGCCATAAGACTTGGCTAAAGTCCCGGGTGCCTTCTTGGGACTGTTGCCACACCCGCTCTCCACAAAGGAATAAGACTGTGGTTATAGATATGGGGAATCAGGGTTTCCCAAAGTGCCCAGGAGGCAATAGTCCAGCACATCACAGAATGAGGGACAGGGTAGGTAAGAAGGTTTGGAGGTCACCCAGGGCAACAACAGTTAAATCCCCATGGTAATGGGGTCCAGTGTTCATGTGGAGGCTGGCCAAAGTTCCAGGGCTGTTGCAACAGAGGTCCTTGAGGGCACAGTGGTTTCTCCCAGGTATCATGGCTTTCTGTGATGTGAAACACTCCAGTCAGAGAAGGGAAGCACCCCATGGCCTTCCTAAAGCATCCTGTTAGGGGCTATAACATCTATGAAGACAATCTTTAAGCATACATAGGTCAGTGGGAAGCTACACAACCCCATGGCTGGTGGCTGAAGGTTTGGGACTGTGATGTATAGGCAGGTGACACAGATAGCATCCCCTTCTATGGCCTTTTTTCACCAACAGAGGCATGCCAAGACCTGGCTCTGCATAGCACACACCTGTTCCTTCTTGGTCTCCTCCATATGTCCTTATGTGGGGTGCTGTCTCTTTCCTTCCTCTCTCAGAAGGCTCACTAACTGTGCCTTTCCACTCTACAGGCATGGCCAAGTTCTTTACCTTGACTTGGAGAGAGACCAACTGTGACATTCTGGTCTTGGCTTCTTGAGCTGTCCTACCACTGAGGGCTCAGAGATACCTAAGTGTCTGACTGTTGCTTCCCTCATCCCTATTGAAGCCTTGCTAGGTTAGGTTCAGTTCTCTCTCCCTGTTCCTCTGTTCCATACTTTCTTCTCTGTCTATGCTGATGCTTCCTGGTTGAAAAGGATTTTCTGCCCCTCTGGAGCCTTCAGGATTCATTCTAAGTTCTGGAGTACACCTAGAAAGTTCTCCAAGCTTCCTCTGCATTCCCCAGGGAGTGTCCTATTCTACAGACTGTCACTATGGCTCTGGGGTGACTGAGCTGCCCTTCCTGCAGCAAGGTGTCTCCCCAAACTAGGCACCTGCTGTTTGCCCACCGAGATGCTCTGTATACACCTCCACCTAGCACAAACCTTCTCCCCTCTGCCCTGCCAGCACACTTTTCATCATTTTCTGTTTGTGCCTGAGGTTGGCATTTTTGCATCTCCCTGTTTATATCTCATTGTGTATAAAGAGCAATTCGTCTGTTCACAGATTGGCAAGTGATGAAGAATTCAGTGGTTGCATTAAGAGAAGGTTGATGTGTCCCCCATGGCTGTCCATCCACTTTGGCTGCTCTTGGTCTCCCCCATATATCACCCTAACTTCTCTGCCCCTGCCCAAGGTACCATTGGAACCAGACTCCATGTGGAGTCTCTCACAGGCTACTGTATTAGTCATTTTTCCTGTTGCTGTGATAAAACCACCATGACCAAGGGAACTTATTTGAGCTTACAATTGATGGTTCCAGGGAATTAGAGTCCATTGTGGTGGGAAAGCATGGTGGCAGGGGCTGGAGCAGAAAGCCAAGGTTCGCATCTTCCAATGAGCACAGGAAGCAGAGACAGAAACACTTGAGACTGCAAGGCTTGTTGAACTCACTAAGCCCATCCCAAGTGATGTACTTCCTCCAACATGGCCACACCTTCTAAGACCTCCCAAAACAGCGCCACCAACTGGGAACACAATGTCTGAATACTTGAAGCCTATGGGGGGCAGTCTCAGTCAGACCACCAGAGCTGCTGTCACCAAGTACTGGTGTTTCTCCCACCATCGTCTCCTGTGTCCCCTCCCCTTTGGTCCGCATCCTTCACTTTCCATTTGGAAACCAGGGCCTTGCTTCTAATGTGCCCCACCCCTGCCCATTCTTTCCTCCACACTGGAGTGGAAGAATGCTGCAGAAATGCTGAGCTGTACTGGGAGTGATGGGTAGTGGACAGCTTGCCTGAGTATGCTTCTTCAAGGCCACATGGTCCGTCCCAGAAACACAACAAACAAGTAGCAGGGATGCCCATTTCCTAGCCCTGCCCCAACCCTGCTAGAAGCTTTCTTTGACTTTGGAGTAAAACTCAGCCTATTGGCTGGTTACCTTCAGCCTGGCTCTGCAGACATTTTTTCTGCCTCTATCCCAGATCCACCTTCTCTCTCATTTCAGAGTCAGGCTCCAAACACTTGGCTCTGCTGCTTCCTGTCTTGGCACACTCCTTCCTGTCTTTATCCAGAACTTACTTCATTGCTTTTTTTCAAGCCTCACCTTGCTGACAGCCTGGGGGATGCCAGCTTCTCCTTGATTTCCATGGTATACCTTGTCTATGCTGGCCCATTCATTCATTCATTCATTCATTCATTCATTCATTCAAGCACAAGCTTGTATCCCTGCCTAGTCTGGGCTAGGTCCTGTTCTACATGTTGGAGTGGCAACTGTGAGCTCCTCAGGCAGCCTCCAGCTCTCAAGGGCTCCTATTATATTGTGATAGTTGATTCATCTGATTAAGTTCCTGTTTGGACTAGAAGTGGCTATAGGGCAAGAGCCCCACAGAGCCTGTGCTGGCAGCCTCCTAGTCCAGCAGGGCCCCACTACCCAGAATTCATTTGTATTGAGGTTAGGTCTGTATAGAGACCTGGGCCTCCTGAGCTGGATCAGGTAAGGTCCTCCCTATACACAAACGGCTGTGCCTGGATGTGCTGCCATCTGCCTTGTCTTCTCCCCAGTGGCCCCATCTCTCATCAGGGTCCTCATAAAGGGTCTGTGCCGGGAATGCATCTGGGTAGAGGTTCCAAGTGCTTCTCCCACCATGTATGTCCTTTGAATCCTCTACAGAACCCACCCCATCGCCCTCTGATCTGTGGCAGTGCCACAGAGTACTCCAGGCTCTGGGTGCTGCAGTTCTCTGCCTTTTGGAGGCTAGATTGCAGGGTGATGGAAGTGTTTGGCTTCCTGCTTGCCTGTCTTTCCTTCCTTCCTTCCTTCCTTCCTTCCTTCCTTCCTTCCTTCCTTCCTTCCTTCCTCCTTCCTCCTCTTCCCTTTCCTTTTTTCTCCAATTCTTTGTTTCAGTGTTGTGAATGGAACCCAGGGCCTCACACAGATTCCCAAGCCTTCCTGACATAATTGTCCTTTGGTTTTTTTGTCAGTCTGTGGAGACCTGACCATCTTATGCACAATCTTCTTGACAGACCCTCTTTTTGTAGCCTACCTGTCCTTTGACCCCTCTCGTCTTGAGCTGCCAGCTCACCCCATGTCTGGAGCCTTCTGTTTCATTTGCCCTGCAATGCCCTTCTAACCCTAGGTTTAAACTGATCTGTCTGTTTGGCCTCCTTCCCATATTTCTCTTTGTAGCATGAAATGTTTATTTACTTATCCATTCATTTACTAAAATCTGTGTACATGTGTGTGCATGATCATGTGTATGCAGGTGAGGGTATATTTGCACAGGTGTACATGCACATGTGGAGGCCAGAAGATAATCCTGGGTGTCATTCCTCAGGCAGCATCTACTTTGTCTCTTGAGACAGGTCTCTCACCAGCATGGAGCTCTCCAAGTAGGCTTTGTTGACGGGTGGTTGAGCCCAGGGCATCTACCTGTCTCTGCCTTTCTGTCCTGGGATTGAAAATGCATTCTACTGTATTCAGCTTTTTGTAAATTTTCAGATAACTCTAGTCCTTATGCTTACATGCCAAGCACTTTACAAACTGAGCTAGTTCCTCAGCCCACACTTTATTTTATTGTGTTTTATTTTTTATTTTTTATTTTTTTTTGAGATAGGGTCTTGATGTGTAGCCCAGGCTAGGCTAGAACTTGTGATTTTCCTTCCACCAACTTCCAAATGCAAGGTTCTTAGGTGTGTGCCAACCCAGATAGCTGGTGCAATATGACTGTTAAAAGGTATGTGTGTGTGTGTGTGTGTGTGTGTGTGTTTTGCTATTATAATTCTAGTTGTGTCTCTGAAAGAGCACAAACACTTGAATGGTTAGAGTTCTACCTTTTACTAGATCTGCAAAAAGACAGGCAGGTTCAACCCAAATGTCACTTCCATTGGTCCGACAGTCTTTGTTTGGAATGAAGTCTGACCACTGATGTACTTGCCATCTCTTCTCTTTTATAGAAAATATTTTTATCGATTATTTTTATTACTTTTGTATGTATGAGTGTATTGCCTGCATGCATCTAAGTACAATGCCTACAGAGGTCAAAATTCTCCTGGAACTGGAATTACAGATTTTTTTTTTTTTTTGGTCTTTTCGAGACAGGGTCTCCGTGTAGCCCCAGCTATCCTGGAACTCACTCTGTAGACCAGGCTGGCCTTGAACTCACAAAGATCTGCCTGCCTCTGCCTCCTGAGTGCTGGGATTAAAGGCGTGCGCCACCACACCCAGCTACAGATGGTTTTTAGTCACCATGTGGGTGCTGGGAACTGAACCCAGGTCATCTGCAAGAGCAGTCAGTGCTTGCTCTTAACCACTGAGCTGTCTCTCCAGCCCTGCCCTCTTTTCTCTTGAGGTAAGGAGCTATTAAAGGTTTAGGTTTGCTTGTTTTAGTTTGAGACAGGCTGTCACTCTGTAGCCCAGGCTGGCCTGGAACTCTTGAGCCCAACACACCATGGGATGGTGGGTATACCCCCCCAACCCCCCAGCTCATTCACTGAAGGATTTGAGCAGGCCTGGGGCATGGCTGAAGTTGGGCTTAGTTGCAAAACTGAGCCATCCAGCCTAGAAGGAGGCAGGACCCTTTGGTAATGTGGACCAGGGGGGAGCTGTCAGCTTCCAGGGCCACGGCCAGCATGACCTCATCTTGTGACATGATGTTGGACACTGACCTGCTTTGTCCAGGAGGTGCTTAAACCATCTTGCTTCCACTCCTTCTCTGATTCTCCCTAATTACCATGAACAGAACTGGAACTGACAGGCTTGGCTGTGGCCTAGTGAGCTCCGTTGATGGTCACCGTACAGCTGCAGTGGCCGCTCCAGGTCCTGCTGTGTACAGGAGGCTGCTGAGCCCCCCTGGAGAAGCTCATTCCAGCCTGTCCAAGCCTGGCCTTGACTGGAAGAAGAGACAGGTGAGAGAGCTTGCGCCTCTCTCCCACCATTGACCAACATACCCTGGGGGTGCAGCTCAGTCAGAGTGTGGCAGCGGCAGGAAGCATTTTGGGGTACATTATTCTGGGGAAGGACATGGCACATTTGGGGACCTTTTACTAGCCCCTGTTTTCTATTAGATGTTGGTAGTTCCCTTTTCTTATCTGTTTTTCAGTGCTGAGGTTAGAAGCCAGAGCCTTGGGCATGCTAGGCAAATACTCTCTCACCAAGCTGCAGCCGCAGCCCAGTTGTTGGTAACTCTGCATTCTCCTAGACACTCTCCAGATAAGGATCGCTTCAGCATCACCACTCCCACTTCCAAAATTGGGAGAACTGGGGCTCAGAGTAAAGAAAGCCTAACTCTGAGGCACAGAGGCAAGTGACTCTCTTCCATGTAGTCATGGAAACACGGAGCAAGACTGAAAGACAGCAGTGACAGGTACCTCAGATCTGTACATGGAGCAGCCCCTGTAATGCCGGCCACTGGGTTAAAGGTGAATCCCAGCTTGCAGTCTCATCTGAAGAGAAGAAACTGAGGCACAGACAGGTTAAACAATTCACCAAAAATTGCCCAGCTCATTGTAGTACTAGAGCTAAGATCTAAAGCCAAACAGTTTGGCTCCAGCGTGTGTGTGCTTGGGGCCATTCCCCTCAACTGTCTCCATGCACCATGTCCCAGGCAACGCCATGGTGCACCTCGCTGGCAAAGGCTCTGGACTGTCTGGAAGATCAGTAGTCACAGATGAATAGCAGGAGAAAGAAAGGAGAAGACAAGCTTAGCTCTGACCATAGAGTACAGAGTGAAGCAGCTGATCTTCATTTTCTAGACCCCAGTCTTCCTCTCCAGGAAACAGCTGTGTCCTGGGGGTGAAATCAGAACTAGATGGTCCTTTTCCCAGTTTGTAGGGCCCGTGTCCTCTCTTACCTTCCCTAAGAGGGGGAAGCTGGTGGGGGCTGATGAGAAAAAAAAGAGAAGGTGGGAATAGTTGTTGTTCAGGAAGTCTACACACTACACAGCCACTGAGGCCCCTTTCTTCAGAATCTCAGGCTTGGGAGTCCCAGGACAATATCCAGTATTCAGGGAACAAGGCGGTGGCAAGACCCAGCTGTTTCTACTGAGAACTGGATGTTCCCGTCTCATTTCTGGCACCTGGGAGTTGGTTCTGAGAGGGCCTTGCTGTCTGTGTGGCTTGACTTGCCCATCTGAAAACTCAGCTGCTTTTCTTGAGGACGTCGACAGGCACAGCTCTAAGGTGCCAGCCAAACAGAAACCCCATCCCTGCCTCCTCCTACCCCTTCCCTGAGCCTCAAGAGCGGTGCCGTTCTGAGTGCCAGAAGCTTGAGCAGGGGGCGGACAGGTACAATCAGCAGAGGGCATGTCAGAGGCTGGGCACCTACGTAGGCAGCCATCTGTCTGACCATCTTCTTGTGGAGGAGGAGGGCAGAGACACCTGAAAAGACATGTTGTGTGTTGGGAAGGGGAGAAGAACATGCTTGCTACCACTGAGACTGGATGGCATGGGCTCTGCAGGCAGCTCCCTGCTCCTCCACTGGCCCCTTCCTTATCCATCCCCCCCCCCCGTTATGCTCACATAACCAGTAAGGAAAACTGCCTCCTGTTCCCCACATGCCCTTTCTCTTCTGGCATATTGTTTTCTCAGTCCCAGCTCTCAGCTTCTGGGAAGTTGCTGAGAACTCTTATTGAATGGGAGGAACACATTGATGCCCTGGGTCCAAGCCCAAGCCTCCTTCCCCTTAGAGATTCTGTCCTATTGATGGGGCTGTGGGGGTGGTCTGTAGCCCCCTGTCCTGCCAGGGTGTGTTCCACTGGAAATGTTGTTAGCATGAAGCAGAGGTGGAGGGGGGGGTGAGGCCAGGCTATCTGATGAGTAAAGCTGCCTGCATCCTGGGCTTAGATGGTGAAGCTCCCTTTCCCCAGAACCCATGAGACCAGCAGAGTCTTTTGGGCAAGGGCAAGATGACACTTGGGTGTGGAGACTGATGAACATCTATGTATATACTGAAAATGCTGGGCAGGGCCTGCGCTGAACCAGGGCCCAGGACACTACCCTCAGCCTCCCCCTACCCAGCCTGCTGGCTCCCTTCTGGGCCTGACAGGACAGCAAATCCAAGCTCCTCTATGCCCATAGCCAGGCCAAACCCATCAGCCACTGAACCTGAAACACTTGTTCTAGATACACCACGTGAACTTTCCACCTTTAAATAAAGTGCAGAGAGTGAAGACTGAAATATTCAAAGGACATATGTTTAGGTTAAATGGCATAGCTGATGAATATATTATGCGTAGTATTACTGAATTTTTGTTATTCTATCTATCTATCTATCTATCTATCTATCTATCTATCTCCCAGAACCCAAGGAGATTGCTGCGTATATATTTAGTATAGCTCCATATGTAAATATCTTTGATTTAATCAGCAAATATTCATATATCAATTGCCAAGTCCCCTGTTCTGGGCCCTTCATAAGTGATAACTTATTGAATCTTCCAAATAACTGCCACAGTGGAACTGTCTGCCTTATCCCCATTTTCCAGATGAGGAAACCAAAGCCCAGGCAGGTTAAGTACCATGCTCCAGGTCACACTGCAAAATTGTGAGGATTAAATGTGATTTGCATACATCCATATTTAATATGTAAAAATACAATAAAATTTAAGTCCTACTAACCTATATTGTGTTGTGTTATTGTAACTGAAACAGGAATCAGAATTTACAAACAAGATGTCGCAATCCTACAGTCTGCTGTCCTTAGGTTCTTATCCTGATTTTTTTTTCTATATCATTCTCCATAGTAAGGTTTCCCTGCTTGTTCCAAACTGAAATTCCAAGCATCCAGGGGACTTATTTGCAATTTAGTTTAGCAGCCTGGAAGAAAGTTGAATATTGAAAACCTTTCTTTTATCCCGAGTTATCAAGTGCATACAAATCTGTCTTCTGACAACTCAAACTGAGCTTTGCAAGGCTCTGCCTCTTCCATTTGCAGACAAATGTGTTAACCATGCCAACAAATGAGACTCCCAGGGTGATCTAGAGAGGCTCATAACAAACACAAGGAAATCTGCCTGGGTAAGAACCATGTGCTGGATGCAGGAATGAAAGCTCGGAACTTCAAATGTCACACCCTGCCCCATGTAGTTCTCAGGTGACCTAATAGGTATCCACCCTACCTTGAAGTGCCAAGGAACTGTGCACCTAGTATTATTCATAAGAAGTGGAGCCCATGTATTTCAGACATGCAGCCCTTAATGAGGTAGGGGAGGCCAGCCCTACTGCTCCCCAGTGGATATGAATATGCTCCCCAACGGAATATGTGAACATTAGGTTACACACGTCTCTCTGGGGCTCAGTGCCCAGAGTGCATTACACCCTGGAGAATATGAAAATACTTTAATTAACAACAGGAGTGGGCAGACCTGCTGGGTTCCTTCTGTTACAAAATCCTTGGGACCTGAGGATGCATTCATCACCCCCACTATTTTTCATTATCAACATAAAAGAAAACCTTAAAGAACAATTTCTTTGAAAATCGATTTGGAAAGACCACTAAATGTCAGATATGTCACTCTTTTCCTTCCATTGACTCAACCCTATTAGTAACTAATATCACACCAACATATATGTCTATAGGATGCTTTCTCTCTCTCTCTCTCTCTCTCTCTCTCTCTCTCTCTCTCTCCCTCTCTCTCTCTCTCTCTCACACACACACACACACACACACGAGGCATGAGGGAGGGAGGGAGGCAGGGAGGGAGGAAGGGAGAGCTGACACATCTCTATAGCTCACATTCTCTGTAAACAGCAGAGTTCTCTTACAGTGCTCTAGGGTCTGTAGATGGAGAACATGCAAAATTGGCTTGGAATGTGTATTCATCTGAATGTGAAAATTTACATTAGTCAATTACTCAGATAAATGTTTTGGTTCATTAACTTAAATGGAATGCCAGCAGTTTCCAAGCATGTTATCTGGCTAAGAGATTTCTGTTTGTTTATTTTTAAATGTTCAATCATTGGACTGCCTGGATTTGAGACCATGCAATAAATAGCCAACCAGAATTTGCAGGCCAGGAGATGGGGGCAGGGAGGTGGGGGGGGGCTGCCATGGCAATGTTAAAAACAGACTCAGTGCATACCCTCTGTCTGGGCCTGACTCGCTGCCATGTATAAGTGTGAACATGAGCAGCTCCAACTCCAAGCACATTTGTGGGCAGACCATGGCTCCCAGCACTTGTTCTGCGGACTGTCTTGTAAAATGGGATTACCTTATGATGAGGACCAACTCTGGTTGGTCAAGACTCAGGAGTCACTTAAGAATGACCTAAGTATCACTTCACTCCAATTCCTGAGACATTTTTGAGCATCCACTCATGCCCCTCATTGACATGGGCCCTCTAAACAATGGATAATCCGCTTAGACCAAGGGATCAGAACATTAAAAGACTGACTTCTAAAACATGGAGTTTCACCTTCTGGAAAGCATACTACTTTCCCAGGCATTTAAGAGAATAGTCTTTTTATTTGAGGTAGTGAATGTGGAATAGAATGTGTTAAAGGAGCCATTTGCTTTTTGTAAATTTGTATTGAATTTTTCTATATTTCATACAGAACATCTCAATCACCTTTTTACCTCCTTCCCCATTGGCCGCCCACCAGACATTCTGTCACTTTTGTTAATGCCTATCCTGTCAAGTTAGTGTCCCCAGACACCTGTTGGTGCAAGTTCATCCACTGGGGTCTAGTCAGCCTATCTTGGAGTCCCTTCCTTTAAGAAGATCATCCATTTGCTTTTTAAAATTAACGGACATCTTAGAACAGTTTTAGATTTGCAGATAAAATTTTAAAGCACTGAAAGAATCGTCATCTGCCCCCACACCCAGCACCCTGTATTATTAATATGTATCAATCTACTGTATCCATTACGATTTATGAATCAACAGTGATGTATTAGTATAACTGAAGTTCATACTTTACCCCATGTCCTAGTTTCAACCTACAGCCCTTTTCCTGTTCCAGGAGCCCATATGGGGTCTATAAATATTGGTTAGTTACTTTGTCACTGTGACAAGACCCTTGACATAAATAAAGAGAGAAAGATTTCTTTGGGCTTCTGGTTTCCAAGGTGTGTGCCCATCATAGTGGGGAGGGAATGGCAGAACAGAGCAGATTCCGTGACAACCAGGAAGCAGATGGAGAGAACGCCTGTGCATTCTGGCCTTTGTCCTTCTCCTCTTTCCACTACACTCAAGTCCCCAGCCTCTGTGATGGTGTTCCCCTCCCATTCAAGGCGGGTCTTCTTCTCTTAGTTAATCTCTGGCAACACCTCCAGAGATGCACTCAGAGGTGAGCTTCGCTAATCTAGTTGTTTCTCAATTCAGTAAAACCATCCTGCTGCATTGTCAGTCGTCGCATCTCCTTAAGCTCTGCTGGGCTGTGACAGTTTCTCAGACCTCCTCAGTTTTTATGAGCCTCGCGGTCTCAAGGAACATTGATCAGGTGTGGTGTAGGAATCTCTCAATTGGGATTTGCTGAGTAGTTTCCTCACGGTTAGACAGGGGCTGTGGTGTGGGGGACATTGCCCACAAAGGCGAAGCACATGGCATCATGACTAATCACAGGTGTCTGGTTTTCATCTGTGGGAAGATGAATGCCCCCAAACATTTGACTCTCTGCAGAAGATGGTCTAGGAGGCATCAGTCAGATCCACAAGACCCTTGATCCATTTCCTGGACTGTGGTCAGGCTCTCACTTTCCTTGAATAGTTTATAGACCAGAACATTTGTCATGCATCATGGTCTTTCACCAGTAAACATCATTTGCAGCATTAGCATTAAATATTTAAAATGTACAGAGTCTGTGAGTTATCTTGCAAAGAATATAATTTCAACCTCAGTCTGGAAAGATGGATCAATAATGATTTACCCATGAGTGAGAAATTTCAGCATTGAATGCTTCAAGGAAAAGATGAATCTTTCTGTTTATTGACTTGGTGATTTTACATCTTAAATTTTGGTGCCACATATTAGTAACTATAGGTATGCTTATTTTTTGCTCATTGCTGGTGTGGTAAAGAACATCTATATTTATAATGAGCATCTATATTTATAATGAACATCTATATTTACATATTATACCTCATTAATAATCCTACAGTTCAGTTATGACTATTTGCATATTGCCGATGAGGAAGTAGATGGTCTGAGAGACCTTGTGGCATGAATGATGAATGATGGATTAAAATGCCTGAATGGAGCCATGCTCTGCCGATTATACATCCCATTCCTTCAGGGGTTAATTAAGATATGTTTTGAGAGGATATAGGTAGATTTTTCTGTCATACCTGAACTATCTCCATTAGTGGTACAAGACTCTGAGTTTTCTAAAACATCCAGGCTTCAAGAATCTTTTAAAAATAGGTAAGGTTGTATGGTAACAGACATTTCCATAGTCTTTCATGCTTAATTAAAAAAAAAACTTTACACCTATTCATTAATTCTAAATTTAGGCAATTTTTCTTGCTTTTTTGAATAGAGATATTTAAATATATCTTTATTTAAATGTCTTTAAAAATCTGTAGGAATTGTCCAGAGTGTCAAATACTTACCTGGCAGGGGAGATACCATGATCACGAAGGTGGTTTTCCCAGGACAAGACTCATCCATTGCACTCCTGATGTGCTGACCCCTGCGATTTCCCCAAAGGCGGGAATCTCGACTGCATAATTTGTGGTAGTGGGGGACTGCCTTTGTGTTCTTCCCTGAGGAAAAAAAAAATCCGTAGGAGTTGTCCAGAGTGTCAAATGAGGGTAAGTTTAATAATAGAGATGAATAGAAAAATGTTTCATTGTGATCAATATTTTATCAGTATGAAAATAGTTACTACATATGTGAATACAGAAGAGCCATCTCTCCAGCCCTGAGGAAAGTATTTCTAAGCAGACTTAGGACATTATGGGCAGGAAGAGCCATAGTTTACTGAAAACTTGTTAGATTGGATAACATTGCCCCATAACCTCAATCCAACATGCTCCAGGAAATTCCAAGACATCAAATACATGGAAATCATATGAAATCATTCTTCATGAATATATTAAAATAATTGTTCCAGATCTGATTAATCTTTTCTTTAATTTCTTTATCACATGCTAAATGGCATAAGATGAAAAGCACGAATGATCATTATTACATACAATGTTCTTATATTATGAACTTCAAATTTTGTTCTCCGACTCTAACCCATTTGGCAAGAAAAAGTCATCTCAAGAGTCTTTTAAGGCTTCATCCCTAACTGAGCAAAGGTCCATTTAAGGAAAGACTGATTTCTAACAAGTTCAAATAATCGGATCTTCTAGAGACGTCTTATGTCTGTTTTGCTGATGACAGTCACCCACTCAGTGCAGTCATTACACTCAGCCTCAGAGGTAAACACACTATCTTCAGAAGTAATCACTGATAAAGAAATAGCAGTTTGTACTGCTTTGTGATGGGTGGACCCACATAGGGACCCTGAGGTCCCCAACAGAAAATGAAGCTTGCAACAACAAAGGTGAAGTTCCTCTGTCTGCATCCAAGGCCTGAATTAGCACACCATACATAGTGCCACTGTTCTTGTACCCTATTTAGAACATTGCCCCTTTGGCTTTTGGTGAACTATTTTAGAAGTTTAAATTCATCTGATATCTTACAGGTATTCAGCCCAAGTTTAGTTTGGAAAATAATAACTCCAGACACACCTAAGACAAAAAGGATGAAAATAGCCTACGAGTCCAGAGTTCTGAAAAGCCATCCAAAGAATCCTTGGTTATCATGCTGGTTAATATAATTTAAAGTAGAAAACGTGATTCCCCAGAAATACCTCAGTAGAAATGCTTTCTCAGACAGAAATTTCATATTAAACTCCATGAATAATCCTCATGTTAAATACCAGGAATAATCAGAAAATAGTAATAAGTAACGCAGTCATAGGAAATAAATCATCAAAGTACTGTAGCCTGGTTAGACACAACAAGTGCTTTCAATAGCAGCAAGTTCTGGAAATAGCAGCAGGATTCAGCCCATTTGTACTTACAGTCTAGTCTGTGGGTTCTTGGTCATGCAATGCAGTCATTTCAGTAACCTCTACTCATAAAAGTAGAGCTCTGTGGTACAACAAGAGGCTGTCAGGACATATTTCAACATGGCATTTATTTTCCAATCATTTATGTAATTTATATGGACTAGCACATACCAAGTTTTATTTTATCTTAAATTATTATTACTATTATTATTATTATTAATTTGCAGGGAGGGCATTGTGGAGGTCAGAGGACAACTTCAGGAGTCAGTTCTCTTTCCAACATGGGATCCAGAGATCAAACTCAGATTGTCAGGCTTATGTGGCAAGTGCTTTGATCCATTGCATCATCTCACCAGCCCAGCACACACCAAGTCTTAAACAGCAATAGCAAACCTCAATTACCACAACTTGGTTAGGCCTTCGAAACTCTAATTTCTCATTTGGATGAATCATAATATCTTTGATCAAATATCCGGATACAAACATTTTCAAGGTTCTTATCTCCTATATATTTACAACACTCCTTTTATACCAAGAATTAGCCTTAGACAACATAAGGGGAAATTTTCTAGGTTAAGCTAAGAGCATTTTTTCCCAAGCATTCTAGTTTAGTGGGTAGCTTTTGCTTATCAAAGAATAACTTTAAACTACTTATGAATCTTCTATCACTATATTACTGATGTATGACACTGGGTTTCATAGATACTTGACTATCAATAGTCAAGGGATAAATAAGTAAAAATGGAGAAGGAGTTTATTTGAGAGTTGGAACTTAATTATCTAGTCCTATCTTCAATCCCCAGATTTCCTGTAGCAATGAGTCAGCTTCTGAGCCAACGAGACCAGGCACTTCAGTTTTTAAAGAGAGTTAGCGTTAGCAGGGTAGTCTCATTTTATAATAAAATCATGAATGGCAACAGCAGAGAAAAATGGAAAACATGGTTTAAAGAACAATAGCAGGGCTGGAGAGATGGCCTAGCGGTTAAGAGCACCGACTGCTCTTGCAGAAGGTCTGGGTTCAATACCCAGCACCCACATGGCTTCTGAGAACCGTCTTTAACTCCAGCTCCAGGGGAATCTGACACCCTCTTCTGACCTCCGCGGCATTGCACAACACGGGTGCACAGATCTGCATGCAGACAGTACATTCATACACATGAAAAATAATAAATAAATAAAATTAAAAAAAAGAATAATAGCAACTATTTTATGAATGAGAACCCTAGCTCTGAATTGTGAAGCCACACCCGCAAAACATAGTACTGGGTCAGGAATTTTGAAATTCAGAGCTCTTCAAAGTGGAGAGATATTAAATTGTAGGGACATGCATGTCTCTCTAGTGTAACTCTCTGCCCTTGATCACATTCATATGTGGGTCATACAGCATTTCAGCAGTCACACTCTTCATATTCTTGGGTCTCCATTTCTCCATTCTCCAACAAATTTCTGGTCTTCTTCAAACTTTTCATGCTGAACCACTGAGAAGTTCAACAAGTGTCCATGGAGCCACTCATGTGCACCCCACATGGTGAGGACACGTAGCTGTGAAGAAGATAGTTTTAAATTATTCTCTGAGGACATGAAGCCTGAGGAAGTGTTCTGTGTTCTCCTGGGGCAGAGCTCACTCTATTTCTCATCTCAGTTCCAGTGGCTTGAGGAGACAAGTTTTGTTCTCTCCTCAAACTCTGTTAATTTGAAATGACTCTGACCATTAGCCACACTGACTACTCTCAATGCTCAGAAGCCACACTGATTCTCTGATGCTGTGCTGCCAGCTGGTTCAAGTCCAGCCATGTGCACAGTGAAGAGAAGAAGCATTGCGCCAGGCTGGTAATTGTCTGGGCATGCTGATGTAGGTGGTAGCATGTCTCCTTGTGCAGAAGTTGCCCATACTTAGATCCATTGCATCTTGTCACTTCCTCAACCCACAAAAATATTTACTGAAATGCAGATTACAAACAGCATAGATGGTAAAGAAAACTTCTTCCAGTAAGAAGTTCCCATTCCATGGCTGATATCAAGGAAACCAAGCAAATGCTAATCAGGATACGGGGATCAAAGACTCCTTACACTGCGGGTAGAAACACAAACCATTACAGCTACTATGAAAGTCAGTAAGGAGGTTCCTCGGAAAACCTAAAAAAAGAATAACCATGTGATTCAGCCATAACACCACTGGTTGTGTGCCTGAAGGACTCTAAGCCAAGACAAGTGTGTCAAGTTGACACTAAAGCTATCCAGCACAGTATCACATATTTGAAATGAAATATAATGAAATTCAATGTTGTGTAATTAATATATACTAATAAAGGAAGGAGTTCCTATTTCAGAGAGAAAGAATTGGAGAGGAGATTGCATGCACAGACATATACACAGACACAGACACACACACACACACACACACACACATCATAGAGCTACTATTGTGAACAAGAAAATATAAAATAGGCTGTGATGAGATGGCTCAGCATTTAACAGCACTGGCTGCTCTTGCAGAGGACCCAAGTTTGGTTCCCAGCACCTACATGGTGACAAACTGCCCTTAACTACAGTTCCAGGGGATCTGACACCTTCTGGCCTCTTTGGGCATTACATGGCACAGGTAGACTTACATTCAGGCAATACGTTCATATAAATAGGGTAGGCAGAAAGTAAAGGCAGGGATCTTCTTTTTTTTTTGGTCTCTTCAAGGCAGGGTCTCCCTGTAGCCCCAGCAGACCTGGAACTCACTCTGTAGACCAGGCTGATCTTCTGAGTCCAGCTATCTTCTCCAACCTCATCATTTCTACCTCAACCCAATATACCAACATAGTTCACCTCCATTATTTCAAGAATTCCCAACTTAGCCCTTTCAGTCTGTTTACTAGCCCAGCCAGATCAAGGCACTCCTCTGTGCACTTACTCTAGACTGGCCAGCAGGACCCACTCTGAGAAAGTGAGCTTTGATCTGAGAATTAATAAAGCAAAGAAGCCAGCTGTATAGAAATCTAGGAGAAGAGGATTCCAGGTGCAGAACCTCTAACCACAGAGACCATGAGGGAACACTGCCTGACATCTTGCAGCAACCTGAAAGAAGGGAGAGAAGTTGTAGCAAAGTGAATGAAGAGAAATGAGGCCAGGTAGTGAAGAATCCAGATCACACAGTCTTGCAGTCCTTGGGAATGGTTTTAAATAGTCTGCTGAGTTAGGTAAGATCTTTGTAGGAATTGAACAGAAGAATAACTGGGTCTGATTTAGGCTTCAGAATAACCACTCTGGCTGGGCTAGTAAACAGACTGATAGGACTAAGAGGGGAGGTAACGAGACCATTTGGTGACTAGTGAAATAATATGGGTAAACTCTATAAAGGGAGAAACTGTTTCGAAGTTGCATGCTAGTTGCTTTCTATGACTTTCCAACCACCTTTTGAGATCTTGTTTCCTGTGGTCACTCAGCAATAAAGTTCTGGATTTCCATGCATCCTCTCAAGACTCATCAGGCCTCAGAAATCTATTTTGAAAATGAAACAATTTCAAAACTCTATAGGTAGAGGGACACAGGAGAGAGGCTGTAAATGTGAACAGGGAAGATCACTAGTCCCTGCTGTCAGCCTGTAAGACTCTCCCCTGCAGGAGGGGCATCCCAGGCTGTGGAGTGGGTACTTGCAGCCATCTGGAGGTTTCCCTTGATCAGTGCCTCTTTGGAATGCAAACACATTGGCAGGAACAGAGCTGAGCCATACATGCAGAAAATTGAATGTGTCCATTGATCCAGAAAGTCAGAATAAATTCTGGTTCTTGTTAGCACAGCAATTACTCCTCATGGTCAGTGGAGCATTGGAATAGGATGACTGTGGTGCCACTTGTCTTTCTCCCCTGTGCTCTCCAAACATGAAACACATCCAGACTGGCACGGAACAAACCTCCTTAATTTTCACTCACCACCTGCTTCAAATTAGGAGACGGGCTGAGAAGATGGAACAGCATGGTGGTGGCATTTAATTCCAAGATCCCCCCACCCCATGGCTACCATTCAACATTAGCCAAGCCCTTTCAAAGAATATGAATATTGCCTGGGCATCTGCTGTCTTTACATTATCCCAATCATCACAAGGAGATTTCCAGTGGTCTGACTCGAAGAGGCACAGATAATTCACACATATGTATAGTGTTTCTACAGTAGCCACGAGCCAAGTGGGCAATGGATTGAATCTACAGCCAAGATCCAGTAAAGCCAAGTCACAATGAAAGACCTATCACCATGCTTGAGGTAAGGCCTCAACAGAATCATGTGTGATCAGTTTCCCTTCAAAGGTACCCAGAGGACACTGGTGCTGCCAGTCTAAATGTATCATTCTAAACCTCTTTAGGTAAAATGCTTCAGACTGTGTACTTTGACCAGAGTGATTAGACAGGTATTTCACACTCATACTTAGCCAGTTGAGGTTTAGAGGATGATGTGAATTGAGTCTTCCACTCTCTCCATGCAGTTCAGTGCTCTCAGTTGGCACATCGACTACAGTTTATTTCATCATCATAGTGAAACCTGTTGGGAAACACCAGTTCCCCATTTAATAGTGAACACTGAACAAAGGGAGAAAGCATTTCAGCACACAGAGCTCCTAACCACTCTCCTCTGTTACTCTCCCGTATTGTACAGCCACAGCTTTGCCTAGCCACATGTGTGAAGAGAAATTTACTCTCCTTTCTTCTCATGAGCATCAGGATCTCCACTTAAACTGGGTTTCTCAATATTGACAGTAATGATTTGGGCAAATCTTATTCTAGGGATTCCTGTATATCAAGGGGGTGTTTAACAGCATTCCAGACCTCTACTCAAAACCCCAGGTGTGATGACTCAAAACATCTCCACACATCACTTATTGCCACCTGGAGGTAAAATCACCTCCAGATTGAGAATTTCTGCCTTAGAAGATGAATACTAATTGAACAACATAGAATGTTTCAGTTATAGCATATAGTGGAGTGACCTGAGCACCTGTGTGACCATCCAGTTTATCATTGAAGGCACCAAAACCATGACATTGAATACTTGATTCGAATAACAGAGGTGAATAGCACAGCTAACATGTGGGACCAGGACTTTGGACTATTCCCTGGCCACAATAGAGCTTGGGAATGGCAAAGAAATTATCCCTGACTATAGGAAGAAAAGCAAAATGAATATCATTCAAACGTATCCCATTAAGTCTAAAAGGGCACTTTCTATACCTACAGCCACACTTACTTTTTTATAAGCCTATACAAGCTCCTGTGAAGCTAGGTAAGTTAACAAATCAATGTATGATTTATTTATGAGGTGCTAGAGCAGCCAAATGCAGAGACAGAAAGAACGGTGGTTTCCAGGGTCTGAGGCAGGAACAAGAAGCTGGTTAACTGTAAGTAGGAAGTATTCCAATACATGGTAAGGTCTGTGAGATTAAGCTTTTGCCCTCTAGGATGTGGGTATAGCTCAGACATCCAGTGCCTGCCTATCATATGTGGCTTCTAACATGAAACAGGAATCAGTAGAACAACCACAGGCTCACTCTCAGTCATTCACTTAACTGATGAATATTTACTGAATCCTTAGCGGGAACCAAACAAAACAGAATGATCTGGGCCCACGTGCAACTCAAATGTCTGGAACTATGGTAAAGTATACTCTGGCTTCCTGTTTACTGCAGCACAGGCTTGGGGAGTTTTGTGACACTGATCTGTCCTTTCGTGTTGATGTTTTACTAAGAGCAGGTTCATGAAGTTCAAGGCTGCAGCCCATATACTCTGCCTCTCAGCACTTGGCTTCCCCACCTCCCTCTGTGTTCACTCTCATATTGTCCACTCTCACCGTTATATGACATTATTTCTGTTTTAAAAAGTATTGTTCCAACATTCAGTTATGGCCAACTGGTTCTGGAATCCAACTCTCGAAACACTAACAAAATAAAATTCAAGGATTCTTTTTAGTGAAATAGAAACCACATGGATTGCACTGGTAAGTTTGGTAATTAACCAAGGCACGTTCTGTATGATCTCACTGATTAACTGTTAGCAATCATGTTAAATATAAAAATTTAAATAAAAAATAACCATATGGAGTTCATTAAATGAATAGTCTCTTTTGTGTCCTGTGGAAATAGAAAATCTGTTTCTTAAGGCACTATCATGTTGCCTTTTGGCCCTATTTTGCCATCATTGACTTGTTAGCAATAGACTGGTTGACAAACTCACCTTGTATGAACTTTCTCAGTGGCCTGGAACAATAGCTTCTTACCATATATACTCTGTATGAATGAATGAAGAAATGACCTTGTAAAAACACTCATTGTCCACAGTCACATTTCATCAATTCAGTCTAAGACTTTTTCAGAAAGAAAAAAGGAGGCCTCTATACACAAAATTATTTCCAATTATACTTTTCAAAAATCAGTTGTTTCAAGTTTCGGTAATGCTGGGGAGGTTGTGGGGGAAGGGGGACACTCATCCACTGCTGGTGGGAATGTAATCTCATACAACCACTATGGAAAACAGTATGGAGAACACTTAAAAGACTCAAAATGAGCCTACCACCTGACCAAGTCAAACCACTCCTGGGTATATACCCACAAGACTCATCCTACCACAAAGAAGGTATATATTCATATTTTAGAGTAATATAAAGTTAAAGGGAAAAATGTGAATTCCTAAACATATTTTGGAATTAACATACAGTTTCTTTTTGGAGGTCATAATTTTGGTACATATGTGATGTTTATATAGGCATATTTTGAAGCAATACACATGGGAGGGAACAACAACAACATAAGGACTAGGTCAAAGAACTGACTGATACAGTTAAATTCTTCCCAAAACAATAAACCTCTCCAGAGAAAAACTTTAAAAAGACTGAGAGGAAGATGCAGGACATGTATGGCAGAATGCAGAACAAGGGTGGGGTGGGGCATAGAGAAAGGGGACTATGTCTAAATTGGACTGAAAAATGATGTATGGAATACACAACATCAGTAAAAGTATTTTATTTTAAAAAATGAAATCCACATTTTCCCAGTTGATGTGCAACAGTCTTGGAAGCAAGTATCAGAATTTATTCTTGCTACATTCTAAGATTTATTTAGCCAAATACAGGTGGGGTGAACAGATGTCAAATTTAAAAACAAAACCCAAAAAGATCTAATAACTTTAGGGCAGTCAGAAAACCGAGATTATGGCTTTCTTTAAGGTAGATGTAATGAGGCGTACAGAAGCCTGGGCGGACCTCCCTCCTGTGAAGGAGCAACAAGAGCTGCATTATCCTGGTACTATCCCCCGCAAGCAGCCCTTGAACCCAACAAGCAGCGTGCGCTCTGTGGCGGAAGGCAGCCCCTTGCTCATGACCCGGAGCTTAATAAACCATCTCAGCAACAGCGGCGTCCCATCATTCTATGTTTTTTCCGAGCCACCGCATCAGGAAAGGCGCCCTGGCCCAGTCTCTCCCACTCCAAAGCTTTATGAGCCATTATCCTTTGTGACTTCAAGGTGAAATCGCAGCAAGCAGTAAAAACTGCTCATTTCCTACTGTTTCTCACATAACAGGCAAATTTATTTCCCATATAAAACAGGAATCACAGGTGTAAATGCCACCCACGCAGCTATTTCACTGCGGGGCCCACCCCTGAAAACGAGAACACAGTATCCATGGGACATGTTTTACTATGGATTAACAAGTTTAAGTAAAAGCCAGAAACAAATTTGGTTCTTGCTTCCCTTCCCTTCCCATCCTTCCCTCTCTCCCTCCTTCCTTTTCTGCCCCCTCCTCCTTCCTTCCTTTGTTCTTTTCTTCCTTCACTCTCACTCCTTCTGGCCACTTTCCTCTCCTCCCTCTCTCCTCTTCCTTCTTCTCTTTCAATTTCTCATGCTCACTTAGCTGCAAAAACTTAATCATAGAATGCTAATCAACAGTCCAAATAGCCAATTCTCCTTTATGGAGACAGTTAAGGAAATACCGTTTGGGACATTAGCTATGGATCAATAAGCGACCCCATTCTCATTCCAACAGAACACCCTCTGTAGTCTGTATTTCTTCATGGAACTTTGCATCAGGCAGTCCTAGTCCAGGCACAGCTCAGCCACTAATTCACAGCTGGCTCTCTTCTCTTTACCTCCACAGTGGGAGCTTCTTGGTACAAGGTGTTCTTCATGTTCTGTGTGCACCTAATGCAAGCTATGTATGAAGGTTGTTATGGACTGAATTCTGCTCCTTAGTGCTTATGTTGAAACCCCACTCAGGTAGGGATTTGATTCAGTCTCACTAGCGGTTAAGAGCGCCGACCGCTCTTACAGAGGACCTGGGTTCGATCCCCAGCACCCACATGGCTGCTGAGAACCGTGTGAAGCTCCAATTCCAGGAGAACTCCAGTTCCAGGGGAATCTGAGACCCTCTTCTGAACTCCGCAGCGTTGCACGACACGGGTGCACAGACTTGCATGCAGACAGTACATTCATACACATACAGAAATAAATAAAATTAATAAAAAAATTTAAAAAAAAGAGAAGAAAAATGAGGAAGGAATGTGGTGAAAGACCATGTGAAGACAAGGGAGAGGAAAGATCTCTGAAAGCCTGGGAGCTTGGACACAGGAGAATCAGTCCTGCTCATACCTTGATCTTGGACTTGAGCCTCCAGAACCCTGAGGGATGAGTTTGTATTGCCATCTACTCTGTAGTACTTGTTACAGCAGCCCAGCTGACTAATACAAAAGTTGAGTCTCAGCTTCTGTTACAAATGTGCCTCATCTCTACTGAAGAGGTATGTGCAACATGGCAGGACTTGAAGGTTTCTCTGGAGGTCCCCTACTTAGATCAAAGCAGTACAGTTGAAATACTTTGTCCAGATAGTTGACAATGATGCAAAAATAGCCACTCAGCAAGAAAGTCCAGGCAGATGTGGTATAGGGCTGATCTTTCACCCTGCTCCATAGCCTGTCTTCATACTTGAATCTTGAAAGCTGTGGAACTACTGGCAGCTGAAGGAGGCATTTCCCCTCAGCTGAGATTCGCAGAGCCTCACAGTTAAATATTTACTGAGCACTGTGCACTGCAGGAAACTGTGCGAGATATAAGATAATACAATCAGGGTCTTCTGCGTTCAGAGAACCTCTAGCAAGTAGGTTCTCTGAATGCAGCAGAACACGTCTTTGAGGAATTCCAGAAGGCAACACATTAGAAAAGAGAGTGCTATGTGTCTGTTAGGAATTACCTGGCACTGGGGATAAAGGGAATCTGGGGAAAAGTGTCTTACAGAAGAGGAAATTCATTTATCTCATATGTTAAATATCTCAGAAATGTGGGTGGGTGGTGTTTCCTCAAAGTGTTGAGGAAGTTATGGTCAAATGCCTATATCATGTTTTTCTTCACCTTTAGGAGGGAGTAATCAACAAAAACATGGCATGTCTCATGATGGCTTGATATATGCACAGTCACATGCTGCTTAGTAATCCAGACATTCTCTGAGAAATGCAGTTAGGCATCTTCACCACTGCACAGACATCATAGAGTGCATGTACAAAAACCCTAGATGAATGGATTAAGCATGCCACATGGCTTTTGAGTATGCCATCATGTGTGTGTGTGTGTGTGTGTGTGTGCATGTGTATAGGTGGTATACATGTGTGTGTACAAATGTTAGCCTCATCATGAGTTTGCCTGTGGAAGTCAGCTGTCCTCCTCTATTGCTGTCGGTCTTTTCCCCTGGGCCAGGCTGGTGGCCGCAAGCCTCAGCAGCCCTCCTGCCCCTCCACCACCAGCACTGGGCTTGAGCCACACCCACACTCACATGCTCCTTATTTTCTGTGGGTGCTCACAATACAAACTCAGAACCTTGTGCTTGTGTAGCAAGTGCTCTTACACAGAGCAATCTTCCTGGTCTTGTTTGTTTTTTGAGACAGGTGTTACTCTGTAGCTCAGGCTAGCATGGAACTCATTGCAATCCTCCTGCACAAATCTCTCAGGTGCGGGGATTATAGGTGTAAGCTTTATAGTACAATCAAGGAACATGGTAAATGAGAGATGAAAAAAGATGTTAGAGGTGCCGGGTGTGATGGCACATGCCTTTAATCCCAGCACTGAGAGGCAGAGGCAGGTGGATCTCTGAGTTCAAGGCCAGCCTGGTCTACATAGTGAGCTCCAGACCAGCTGGGACTAACAGGAGACCCTGCCTCAAAAATACCAAAACAAAAATAGATGTTAGAGGCATCTCATGTTATACCCATGTATAGTAAACTACCATTTCACTAACCAGAAAGTATGTACCCTAAAGTAATGTTGAAAAGTGAAGTATAGTAAATTTATCAATAGAAACATGATTGTGTGTCAAGTATGATAGACTGAACATAAATATGTGTGTTATATTTTACATGTCTGGTGTGTAAGGTTAACTGGCACCTAGAACACATGACTAAAGTGCTGGCTGCAATGTCACTATATCTGTGATGTCACCAGGTGGTAGAATTTTTCAGTTCCTTTATTGCCTTATGGGACACCATATGTGCAGTCTGATGCTTGCTAAGGCATTCTTATGCACTGTACAACTATGGAACTATTATGAAATGATTAAGTCAAGCTGACTAACACATTCATTACCTCACATACTTATTTTTGTGTGTTGAAAACATTCATTACCTCAAATACTTTTACATATTGAAAACATTTTATAGCTGGCTCAGTTTTGATGGTCCCTGTAGTTTCAAGACAAGTACTCTGGCCACAATGTCTACTCAAAGGGAAAAAAAAGAACAAAGAAAAGATTGAAAGGCAGAGACACAAACATCAGCTGCTCCTATGGCCAGTTAGAGGCCTTCCTCCTCCTTTTCCCACTTTTTCTTATTGAATTTTTGTGATTTTCACACAATGTATTTTGATCATAGTTAGATCCCCTCCTCTATCCCCCTCTTCCTACCCCTACCCAATTTCACGCACTCTATTAGATAGATAGATAGATAGATAGATAGATAGATAGATAGATAGATAGATAGATAGATCCTGTAGAGTCTAATTTGTGTCCTCAAATGTTCTTCAGTGTGGGTCCATCCACTGGAGCCTGGGTCACTCACTCATATGAACTCACGGCAATGGTGACAGCATGCACAAGTCCCATGGAACCTCAAACCAGACAACTTGCAGCACAGACACAGGGAAGTGGGTAAGAAACCCAAATCATATCTAAGGAACTGTCAGGAGCCAATGAGTGTTGGGAGGGGCAGAGTCAGTCCCTGTCAAGGATGTGACGCTTGATAGGGAACCCAGGCTCCCATGAATGTTCTGGTATGATTGTCTTCAGTTATGAATGTCAAAAATTGACTTTTAAAAACTTTTTCATTTTTTAAAAAAATTTATTATTTTTTATGTGTATGAATGTACTGTCTGCATGTAGGTCTGTGCACCTGTGTCATGCAATGCTGCAGAGGTCAGAAGAGGGCATCAGATTCCCCTGGAACTGGAGTTAAAAACGGTTCTCAGCCTCCGTGTGGGTGCTGGGGATCGAACCTGGGTCCTCTGCAAGAGCCGTTGGTGCTCTTAACTGCTAGGCCATCTCTCCAGCCCCGACTTTTTCATTATTTATTGATTTTTGTGTCTGTTGTACAGAACATTCAGTCAACCTAAACCCCTTTATACCCCTTCCCCAGTGGCACCCTTCCACAGTACCCCAACTGGAATTCATACACTCTGTCATTTGTGCCAAGGCTCATTGTGTCAAGTTAGTGTCCCTAGATGTTCCTCAGTGCAAATTCATCCATCGAGCCCATCCAGAGTTCCTCACTTTAAAAAGATCAGCTCTTCCTCACCTAACAGTCTTCTAAGATTGGGACATGCTGCCCATTTCCACAGTTCTATGCTGGGTTTTGCCTGCTTAAGTTTGCATTGGTCTTGTGCATGCTGACACCACTGCTGTAAGACCATATAAGCAGGGTCATGTACCACTTCCTTGGCTCTTACCATTTTCCATCCCTTCTTCCACAATGCTCCTTGAGCCCTGGATGAATGAAGCTTAATATAGGAGTCCTGTCCAAGGACCCACTCATGGGAGACTCCTAATCTCCAAGCTTTGGCTATTTGTGACTGTTCCTGGGCCCCTCTCTGTTGAATGAGAAAGCTTTATTAGTGAAAGTTGATTCATTAGTAACCTCTTTATCTCTTCTTCTGCGTTTCCTGAGCCTAAATGTAGAGATTGCATTGTAGCTGTGCCAGTAGGTAATGAAATTATGAAATTCTCAGGTAAATACATGGAGCTGGAAGCAATCATCCTGAGTGAGGTAACCCAGACCCAGAAAAATAAATGTTGCATGTTCTTTCTCATAGCTGGATGCTAGCTTTGAAATACTAGATGTGCATGTTTCAATTTGAAAGTCCAGTGAAAGGAAATAAATAGCCATTAAGGGTTGGGGGAGACTTTTTGGGAGGGGTGAGAGAACACAGTGATATAAAGGAGGAAAGAGGAATAACAAAGTAGGAAGGGTTAAATTGGGGTGGGGAGTGGGGTGGCAGGGCAGAGGAGAGAGTGTGGGAAGTGATAACTAATACTAAAGGGCTTTAGAATAAACCATGTGGAAACCTACCTCTGTAAAATCTTCTTAAAGTATATACAATACATCATAAAAAGAGATTAATAGGAGTTACCCCAGAACAGGGGGACATTGCCCTAGGTTTGCAGAGTAAAAGCCCAATGCCGGAAATGAACTACCTCTTTTGAAGATATTGACCACGAGTCCCATCGACCCTCAAAGAATACTGGCCATTGGCTCTGTTCTTGGTTACCCATCGGAACTTCACAGTAAGACTCCTTTGCTGAAGACATCATGTCATGAGTTTAGAACAGACAAGGAGAAATAAGCTGCTGCTGACTTCAAAGCCTTATCTCCACTGGATAATTTTCATAGTGTTGGGTCATGTTGTGCGGGCTACCTGAAGAGAAAATTAATCATCAACTTTACCCAGCTATGAATTCTGAGAAATACAACAACTGGCCTGGCAAAGTATGTGATGGGTGCAGTAGTGGCATGGACAGTATGGGAGTAACCAACAAGTTTCTAATTGGATTTAAGGTCCATTTCATAGGATGGATTCCATACCTAACATTGATATTAGGTCTAGGAACCTGAAGATACACAGGTCACAGGACAGAGAGAAGTGCCTAATACTGGTTTTCTAGCAAATAGTTATTACATTAAACTGATTAATAATGACTTATTTTTTCAATTCTTTTTCCCATGTTTTTATTTTTACCATTATTAAACTTTTTCCATAGGTCACACATCATTTCTCGATCAAATATAGAGTCACTTCCCCTTCCATGCCCCCTATCCCACCCAAGTCCCTGCACTCCACCATACACGTCCTGCATCTCTCTCTGAGTCTCTCCAGAGGCTTTATTTTCAGTTCTTTTGTTGTTGTTCTCTCCAACTTGTATTGCTACATTATATATAGATATATATACATAGTTATATATATATACATATATATACATAAATATACATATACATACATACATATATCACTTGAATTGGAGGATTTTTTTTTCTTCTTTAAAAGATATCATGTTGGGCTGGAGAGCTGGCCTAGTGGTTAAGAGTACTGACTGCTCTTGGAGAGGACCCGGGTTTGATCCCCAGCACCCACATGGCAGCTGAGAACTGTCTGCAACTCCAATTCCAGGAGAACTCCAGTTCCAGGGGATTCTGACACCCTCTTCAGACCTCCTCAGCATTGCACAACAAACGGGTGCACAAACATACATGCAGACAGTACATTCATACACATAAAAAGTAAATAAAAAAATTTTTTAAAAAGATGTCATGTTTTCCATAAGGAAGTGCTCAAAGGTTCCTCCTTGGCAACCCCAACCATCAATCCTGCACTTTTGCTCCACATTGGGGATTTTCCCTCCCATGGTCCCCCAAAATGAAGTCCAGTAAGCATGTATCCTGTCTTGACCCCCCTGCACCAGCCTCCATGATGCAGCCTAGGTAGTCCAACAATGGCAGTCTATACTCTGATGAGGCTGACATCCCCTTAGCTGTTTAGTCCATAACCTGGGTATTTCAATGGTCCCCATCTGGCATTGAAGGTTTGGAGGATTCTTGGAGAGGTTAAAAAGCTGTGTCTCAGCCTTTGAGGAGTGCCAAAAGTGGTGGCAGCCACAGAGTAGATGCACTTGCCAGTAAGAATTGGAGATAGGACAAACAACAGTACTCTCTCTTTATTCTTTTTTCTCTTTTTCACTAAGATCTCAAGTTCTATGTCTGCAGTAGAGTTTCTCTGGTCTTACTGATTATTTGTGTCTGGTTGTACATTCCTTTTGGATGCTTAAGGCCACACAGTTAACCCAGATTAACCAAGGTTTTTGTTTTCTCAAGGTCAGTTGAGGATCTGGTCCTCAGGGGTCTCTCAGAGTTTTTTTGGCGGGGGAGAGAAGGATGGGAGCCCCTTGCTCCTTTCAGCTTTTCATTCACCAGTTCCATCCACTCGAGCACTAAAGCAGGTCTTGCTAGACCAGGCTTCCTTTTCTGAAGCATGAGCAGATTTCCCTCTCTTTAGATGGACACTGGCTGAAGTCCCATCAGTGGCTCTCCATGTCCTCCCTGAACAGGAAGACTGGTGACCCACATCTGTAGGACGTTTCAAGAGCTGCCCTCATGCACAATCCCCTAAGTCTTGATTTACCTCTGAGGGCAAGGAACAAAGCTATCCCTTAGGTCCCTTGGCCGAATTGGTATGGGCGGTAAGTATGGTCCTTAAGCAGCCAGAAAGGCTAAGTTGCAACAGCATATTACACCTATATTAAGATTGTATCTTTTGGAAACAAACTGTATGTTATTTCCATAGCATTTTTCTTGATTTGCATCTTTCCATTTTAATCCCATATTACTCTAAAAGATGCACACATACCCTCCAACATGTACCAAAAACCCAAGGTCTGAAAATAAATGTTAGGTCAGCTCTAGAACCTGTTTAGGGATCCACATTGCAAAAGCATAGTTGTCTTTAGATCATGAGGAATATAACATTAACATTGTTCAGTTTGTGTTACAACTAGGTACTTGGTACTAGCATCCACAGATAAAGGGATACAATTTATCTTTTGTTTTTTTGGGATTGTGTTACTTCACTTAGCATAAAATCTTCTAGTTCCATCCATTTACCTGCAAATTTCATGATGTCATCTTTCTTTACTACTGCATAGAACTCCATTGTGTAGATGTACCACATTTTCTCTATCTACTCATTGGCTGAGGGGCATTTGGGTTAGTTCCAGCTCTTTTTTTTTCTAGAATCTTTTTTTTATTGAGCTTTGTGTATTTCATACATTATTTTCCAATTCAGTTCAGGCATATTTCCCTTTCCCTTCCCCCCACCCCACCCCATCCCGGATCATGCATTCTGCCATACCTGTCCTGCATCTTTCTCTCAGTGTTTTTTTTATTTTCAATTTTTTTAGCAATGTATCATTGTATGATACAACCGTCAATCATCTTCATGTAAAACCTAATATTCTAGGCAGTTGTGCCCAAACTTCACACAGCCCATGGGGTCCCCATTTTTTATGTCCATAGAGGACAATACCAGCAGAGGTGTGAGTTGAGTCTTAGTATGCTATGTCCCTGAATTATCCTTCAAGTTGAAGCCCAAAAAGTGAGGCTTGTAATTAGCCCAGCGAACACTAAATTTGACTGGTAATTTGGATATGTTGATTTTCACAAAACATTCCAAAGGAACATGGCTGCCACTGTTGGCAAGCAATGCACAGCACCCCAATCCCATCACTTAGCCTTACAGTCCTAGGCAATGTTTGGACCGGGTGTAGCTGATAATGACCTCCGCACCACCTGTAGGATTCTTGTTTGACTCAAGGAGACAAATATCCTGCTTTGTCACATTAGATGCCTTTGCTCCAGAAGATCTGTTCCCGCTCCTGGTAAGGCTTAGAAAGGGGCACCAGGTCGGCATGCAGACAGCAAAACAGTCCTACTTCTCTGGAGCTGTTGGTCCTCTCGGCATCTGCGTCACACACTCATCTCGGCCCTGGTTTCCCTTTCAATGCCGCGCGCGCCTGCACCCAAGTTTGTGTCGCAATTGGTAAATATACCATTTATGAGGCCCCTACCTACAAATGGTACATTAGCGCAAAAGTGAAGCCAAAAGGTTCTAGATTCTAAATAATAATTTTTTATCATGGGCTTATACTATTAAAAACCCAACTACTAAATAAGGGTTTTTATGTTTACGTACAACAAAGGTTAAGCCTGTTGGTATAGACAACAGATGAATTGATGTGAAGGTGGCTCTGACTTACCCCCAGAACCCTTTTTGCGTCAACTTTTGGAGGCTTGAAGAAATTATCACTTATATAGCGCTATCCTCCTTACAAAAGTGGGTAAAAACCTCGCACTCTTTCCCTTTTTTTTTAGCCAGGCAAAAAAGCCCTTAATAATATGACATTTGGAAAGGGTGGGAGAACCATAGCTGTTGGAAATCTTCGTGCACAAGGACCCAGTTAATTCCAACAACTTTCCCCTCCTTGGCAGAACAATATCCAGCAATATATGGCCGCTAATATAAACATATCTAGAAGCGCTTCTCTCCTCCTGTAAATGTCTAACTGACCTAATTCTGTGCTCAAAAATTGTACAAACCATACTATTATCAGACGTTCAAAATTACACCTTTTATCCACTTTGGTGGAACATCAGCCTCACTATAGGACCAGAGAGAATAACCAGTCCTCTTGTAACAGTTTCCCATGTCTATCAATGCAGTCAAAGACAAGATAGTAGATAATACTGTCTGTGGGTCTAACACGAGGCGATATCTATAAGCCCACAGAAGGTAGGCTCCTATTCACCTACTACAAGCTTTGGTTGCGCAACACTTGTCTTACAGGATAGGAGGAGCCGATAGATAGGCACTGCTCGTCATCATATAGACCCCCAGACCATTCACATGAGGAAGATGATATTCGAGATGTAACCCTTTCTTATCCTCCCATTCTTTTCTAGCCAAAAGTCAGAATGTAGTAATGAGAGGGCAGATATGGGGCCTCTGGAATACCAAGAAGAGTGCTTACTAAAGGCACTAAAAAAAAATGGCTAATACATCTCATAGGACAAGATAACTATGGTCTCCTTCGAGTCCAGAGGCAAGACTCACATGCGCTAAACCACTTTCATCCCATAGGACCCAGCCTAAACACCTCACCACATTATAAATTGGAATACTGAGTAACCCAGAGTTATCCAACCCAGAACAAGGACATAAATTTAGCCACTGAAGTAATGTATCAATGGTGTGTGATTCCAGGCCTCTTTGGTATTAGCAGTTGCTACAGAGGGATTTCTCGCTATATCTTCTAATGTCCAGAACCAATGGTTGTCATATTGGGTCGAGTATCTGCTGTAGGTAAGAAAGAGTCCTCGTAGTGGATTTTAGCTTGGCATTTCTCAGCCCCAGTAAAGTGGTAATGGGCTGGGGTCACATGGTAAAGTGCATCATTTTTGAAGTCTTTTAGGGTTCTCCTTTGATAGTACTTGCTCTTAAACGCATTTGTTAAGGTGGTTGTTATATTTCTAACAGAAGCATTTAGGTGCAATTCCTCCGGGTGGTTCTCCACCTCTACCCGCAGCAAGTTGTGGGAGATAGCATGTGTATACAATCCTCCTTTCTCCCCCTTGTTTAGCACCACCTTTTTCTTAAAAAAACGATATTTTAATAGATAATCACAAATAATTAAAATTTATCGAATATTATGCTTTGGAATCTATGATTGGAGGTATATATATCTCCACTTTAATGTGCCCCAACCTTTATCCGGGTGTAACGATGGTATTCTTACCATACGTGTTTTTTTGAAAATTCAATTAGTTCCCATTAATCCGATTTATATAAATTTATGTGTGAGGCTTGACATGTTGAAATAAACCCACTTTTACAATTGTTATCAATCACACGGGAACCCATATAGTCGATAGTTACCTCCACGTTTTTCTCATCAACAATCCTTTGTCCAACCCAGCAAACTATTTAATCCTTCTTTCCTAACCTGACCTTCTATGCTCATTGGCCAAAATAAGCTTTCTGAGAGACTGTGCGAGTACCTCTAATTTTTTTTTTAAATTATTAGTATTCTACTCTTTTGGTACTTTCTACTATGATAGATTTCTATAAGTATCTGAAAAAAAGTTATGCTCCCTGTCAGAATGTGGGATAGCCAGCAATAGATAGGGTTTACATACCGCCGGTCTGCACTACACTCCTTGTGGGTTTTCCTGTATTTAACTAACAGATTGAAACCATAACAACCCGAGCCAGTGACCCTGTTCTTTTGCCTGTACCATGAACTTTTTGTGTGTGGAGGTGTCCTTTAATAATCCCAAAGGCCCCCTCCCTTCGTCTGCTCAGTTATTTCCCTGAGCGATTTGTTGGGCACAATTTCATATTGATCGAGTCTGGATGATTTAGCAAATAGGTGAATTTACCCAACCCTATTAAACATCTTATTTTTTAATTAGTTTAACAATAGTAATAAACCAGTTTTAAACTGTAAACCCTTATACATGTCCTTAGGTGGTTATATAGATTGCTTAATAGCTTGCACACCTTTTTTCCCAAAGCTTTCTTTCTGAGTGCCATTTTTTCGCGCACTGTGCAACTGCAAACCTATCTTTAAGATTTCTTATTCAAATATCTAGGTCTTCTTAATTAAGAGGTTTCATATTTATGTAGATTAGCATACTTGGATGTGATTTATGCCCATCTGTCAGTTTGCAGCAGTTTTGCATGGTTATGGGCACTAGATAATGTCCCCTGGAGGATGAGAGGTTGTTACTCAGGATCGCTTAAAGTGATGATACCGCTTTTCGCCACACCTATTTGCCTGAAGATGCCTATTGTCATTCTCTATCTCTGATTAACTTTCTTTTATACACGCTTTATATTTTTTATTTCTTATCTGACAAGTCTTTAATATACTTATGTACCAACCCTCCTTTATTCCACTAAAAAACCTGGTTGCAATCTTAAGTGTCATATTTATGAGGGTGGCGTGTAGTATGATAGTACAAGATTTAGGTCTTTTCAGTTTTGTTCCTTTGGTCTTTATAAAGACCTCAGAGTTTGAAACTGTTTTGTGCCCAGTAGAGTGTAAACCAAGGTGGTGAAAGTTATTCCTGATTCAATATTTAATGATCTTTACCAATTTTCTTGATCAAGGCATTAGTAACCCATGTATAAAACACTTGTTTGATATCTTGGTATCTGTGAGATAACCATATTTTGGCTGTTTATTATAAATTTGCGTCTTAAGATTGAAGGGCCAGTTCCAACCAAGAGGCACACTGTATTTTTTACCTAATCTTTATCCTTCCATGTCTATCTAAGCATAATATACTTAGATAACCACAAAAAGAAGTAACACCTCATGTTGCTTTGCCTATTCAGGGTTTTTTCCCTTTCCATACAACAGTCTATTTTCTGTGTAAGCACACATACATAATATACGATTCATAGATTTTTTTTCACCATACACTAGCATAAGAAGGCCTGTGGATGACTTGGATTTTATATGAGGGTTCACATTAAATTTGTGTAGAAATGCTGTAATATTATTTAATACTGGGTAGCGATGTAAAGAGATAAGAAGGACCCATACCTACTCTTTGATTTGAATCTTACCCTTCATCATTCTCTAAAATCATGAGCTATCCAATGAAAAGAGGAGCATATGGAGAGATTTTTTTTATAATTCCATCCTTCTTGTTGTATGATCATCTTGCATCTCGCTTTTTCATTATTTTTTCCTAAGGCGATAGTCCTTAGTAAATAATAATGGTTTTTCATCTCGTTTATAGAACTATAAAACAAAGTTGGTGATGATCATTATGGGAGATCTTTGGTGGTTTTGGTTAGGTTTATTCTAGGTATATTTTATTGTTTTTGAGGCTATTGTGAGTGGGAGGACTCCTTGTATTCTTCTTCAATTGCTTATTGTTGCGTGTACCATTTGAGAGGGCAACCACGTCTATGGGCCGCCGTTTTATATCCCTAAAACTAGTAGATTACAAATGTTATTAATTACGTATATCTTTTCCCTGCTATCCCTGCTACCCTTATCTGGTCAATTACTTCCTGCTAGGCGTACAACCTCTGTATTGTTTTTCCTCTTGGCTGGAGTTTTTCTGGTGGCCTAAGCTTGTTAATGCATCCTTCTTGGATTAAACTATATATTCCATCTTGGTCCTGCAGGAAAATTCTAAGTAAAGAATGTGAGCGCATTTCCCCTCAGAGTTTATGTATAGATCAGGCCAAGTTGGTTTGTTTCACGTTTCTTGGAAATGAAATTCCCCATCTTTGTCTTGGTTAGATTGCTGCTATTAAGGACTTTGTTGATTAGAATATCCTTGCCATAATTTATATCATATTGCTTAATCCACAAACAATTATATACTCAATTATATTAATAATTATTAATTAATCAATAATTACCATTGACACGCTCGATTTTTGATTGACAGTCTATACACATGAAAAATCAAGTATATGGGAAAATATAGATTAGATGCTTTACTCACAAAGGAGAAAGACCAGCGTTCATGAAGCGTTTCTACCTTCTACCTGGGCGATCCTTCCTACCTTTTCCTCATTTAGGATGCATGCCCTGGCTGTGGGTCTTAACCAATTTATATAGAATGCAGATTTTAGATCTCATGTATGTAAGAAGAGAATGATCACTTCTCGAAGATTCTCTTATTATCCCCAATTTAATTTCATATCAAATAAATTATAAATTATCTGCAATAACTATTAATATCATAAGCGGACTAATTAAAATTGAACACACTTACTGGTACTATCTTTAATGTAATTCATAATGCGAACTCAATCCTTTTCCTGCAATCCTTATCATTTTATGAGAACTGAGAAAGACAATGTAATGATCATATGGTCTTTTATTTTGTCCTTTAGCCCACGCAATTTTCATATAAGATATATTGTTGTTTTTAACTAACTTGGAAAGTATTTACTTGGGTATAAAGAGTAACATTTTCATACACTAGTTTTAGCCTAATGATATTCCGAATCTATTTTCTCGTTTATACATAGATTCTTAGGTCTATATAGAATTGAAGAGACTAATTAACCTAACGCACTCCTGTAGGAAACTATATATGAATTTGAAAGCAGGGAACGGAGCATACATTGATCCTTCACTATTGATTGTCGACGGTAACATGTGATACACAAACAGCTTGAAAGATTGGAGCCTAGGTTATATGGCACAGGAGATAATAATCAAGTTTATATTTAAAGAATTTTCTATGTATAGAGAATTTAACAAAATAATCTATTTTATTCATTTTGTTAAGACCATTCTGGATGTAAGACATTTTTAACCAATGTGTTTTACTTGATGATTATAAAAAAAGTACAATTATAATTATTGCATATTATTAGGACCATAGATTTGTTTTGTTAGAACTTTCAAAGGCCATGTAGGAACTTCTGCACTTAGAGAGACTCTTTTCCATAATAGTTAAAGATCATTAGACTTGTTACGCGTTGATATGAGATTATGAATATCAATGCTTAATCTCCTGTATTACATGATGCGTTCTTGTGTCATAAGGGTTGGATGAGCTTCTAAGTCCACAAGTTCTGCTAATTAGAGATCCTATAATTTGCCTTTATGGTGCTGGATATTACACCATCCATATGAGAAGTCACGCTTTCGCCTTCTTCTTTTAGTCATTGCCCGCTATTGGGAATATTTATTAAATGACTCTCACCTTAGGGCCATTTGCGTCCTTGATTACGGCTTTGATGCCAGCCTCTGTGACCCTAATTCCCCTTAGGGTAGATGGGTCATCCTCCTTTGAGTAAACGTTCAGTGGAATACCCAGAGGTCGGTGGCTATTCCGCGTCAGTCTGATCTTCCAATCACCCCAGGCTGCAGGGCAATTTCAACACAATTTCTCTGAATACCGCCACCTGGAGGGGGCACGCCAGGTCTATGCTTTTGTTGAGGGAGATCCTAGTAGGCTCGAAGGTCATGAACAGATGGCCATTGAGGTTATAATTGAGAGGTGTGTGTTGCTTCCTTTCACCTTATTATATGTTTGCATTTTTGGGGGTAGGTTTCTACTTCTGCATTTCTGTTTTTTACTAAATTTTTCTTTAAAGGTGCCTAGAAGTAGTTGCTCCTCTCCTCTGTCCCTTGAATTGCTTCAAGTATTATCTGAAGGGTTGGTTTTCCAGACACGTATTCTTTCATCTTGTTTATGTCATGGAAGATTTTTCTCTTTCCTTCAACTAGAATCAACATTTTTGCTGCATATAGTAACCTGGGTTGGCATTTATAGACGTTTAGCACTGGGAATGCTTTTGTCCACGTTCTTCTTGCTTTCTTAGTTTGTGCTGAAAAGTCAGCTGTAATTCTGATAGGTTTTTTCCCCTTATATGTAACTTATTTTTCTCTTGTGGCTTTAAGAATTTTGTCTTTGTTTTGGGTATCTAGCATTTTAACTATGATATGGTGGGGGAGTTTCTTTTCTAGTCTAGTCTATTTGGTGTTCTACTTGCTTCTTATATTTGTATGGGTTTGTCTTTTTTTTATGTGTATGAATGTACTGTCTGCATGCAGGTCTGTGCACCTGTGTCATGCAATGCCGCAGAGGTCAGAAGAGGGCGTCGGATTCTCCTGGAACTGGAGTTCTCCTGGAATTGGGGTTACAGAGGGTTCTCAGCTGCCATGTGGGTGCTGGGGATCTAACCTGGGTCCTCTGCAAGAGAGTCAGTGCTCTTAACCGCTAGGCTATCTCTCCAGCCCGGGTTTGTCTTTTTTTTAATTTGGAGAACTTTTCCTCTATTATTTTGTTGACAATCTGATCAATGCCATTCTCTTGGGATTCTTCTCCTTCCTCTATCCCTATGATGTGGTTTGATCTTTTCATAGTGTCCCACATTTCCTGGTTGTTCCAGTCTTGTGTATTTTTAAATTTTTCATAGACTTTACTTGAGCTTTTTAGTTATTCTGTGTTATCTTCCAGGTCTGATATTCTTTGTTCTACTTCCTCCATTCTACTTTTGAGGCTTTTTCCCATTCTTTCCTCTTGATTGGATGACTGTTCGATTTCCTTTTTCATTTCTTCCTGTGTTTTCTTTACTATTTCCATTTCTCTGGAGTTTCTCAAACTTTTCTTGTAACACATTGGTTTCCTTTTTCATTTCAGCATGGGAACTTTTCAGTGTTTCCACTTCCTTCCAGAGTTTGTCATTTTGTCCCACTAGCTCTTTCCGGAATCTGTCATTTTCTCCTTTTAGTTCTTTCCAAAGTTTGTCCTTGTCTTCCTCTAGGTCCTTTCTGAGTTTTTCATTCTCTCCCCTTAGTTTTATGATTTCTTTGAATATATCTGTAATTGTTATTTTGGGATCTGTGTCCTGGATTACCTGTAGGGTGGTCCCATTATAGGAGTCCTCCACTGGCTCTGTACAGTTTGGTGTGGAGTTATTCTGTGCTTTTCCCATATTGTTCTTTCGTTGTGTTCTCAGCATTTGGTTAGCCTTCTGCCTGTATTCTGATGCGCATCTTGAATGCCTCTTCACCTTGTTGAAGGATTGCTTTCCTTGATTCCTTCGGGTGTCTTTGTTGTATTCTCCTTATGAATGGAGTGTTGATTTGTCTAGGTTGTAGGCTTTCAATTTTGGTTATATATTGGAAGGTATAGTTCACTTTTCCCTTTCTGTTCTGCAAGAGCTGGGTGGGTAGCAACCTGAATGACACCTTCTGAACACTGTATTCCCTCTGTTGCCAGCCACTCTCTCCTGAGTTCCAGTTGGGGTGGGTTGGGTTGCTTGCTTAGCCTGCGCACCAGTCCACACAAACTCTGCCCTCAGCTGCTGCACGGGCAGCACATAATCTGCCCTCAACTGCTTGCACAGCACTGTGTGTTCAAACCTCAGCTCCCAGCTCCCAGAGCCCTCTGGGCAAGCTCACCCTGTCCACAGGACGCACCAGCCCACACAAACTCCACCCCTAGCTGCTGCAAGGGCAGCACATAATCTGCCCCCAACTGCTTGTGCAAACACTCTGTGTTTGAACCTCAGCTCCTAGCTCCCACAGCCCTCTGGGCCAACTCACCCTGTCTAATGACTTATTTTTATACCATATATTAGTGCACCTCTCAACTCTCACCAGAGAATTTTCCCTATGCAATAGATGGTGATTAACACAGAGACCTTTCTTCTTAAACTCCTCTAATATCTCACTGACCAGGTATGCTAAGTGGCCCATAGCATTATGGAAAGGGGTGAGGGAAGGCATTCTCTCAAGACTGTTCTACTAACCCCATAACAACATTGAGAAGAAGGGGAGAGGAGGAGGATGCACTTGAAGATGTAAGACCAGCAGAGGGTAAAGGGAGATCAATCCATCTGGGTGGAGAAATGGGGAATGTGAGCTCAATCTAGAGGCAAGCCTGGGGGAACAGCAAGCCACACGGTGATCCCAATGGGACCATCAATCATGGAAGCAGACTGGTGAGGGAAAGTGTCAGATGATCAGTTGAACATGCACATAGAACAAAATGCCCAATTTATTTATTTGTTAGGTTTCCATGACAAATACCACAGACTACACAATTTAATAACAGATTTATTCTGTCACAGTTCTGGAGTATGGAAGACCAAAGTCAAATTACTGGCAGAATGAGCTTTGAGTCTTATTGCCTTTTCTTACACAGGCCCATTTGGGCTGTGAACTCATATGCTCTTCCCTCTGTGCATCCCTCCTGTCTCTGTATGTTCACATCTCTTCATCTCACAAGGACACCAGTCAGATTAGATTAGGGGCCACCCTACCGACCTGACTTTAATTTAAGCACCACTGTGCAGTCCCATCTCTAATCTGGTTGGATACTGACTGAGTAGTAGTGCAGATTTAGGTATTCAACATGGGTATTGGAGGTCAGATGAAGCAGGGATACAATTGTGCCCACATCAGGAAACATCTTAAAATCCAGTCTGAGAGTCTATTGTTATTCTAATGCAGTAAGAGACAGAGGCAGTTTCTGAATAGGAAAAACATTAGGAGAGTTACTATTTCTCAACAGGCTGGCCCTCTGTTGTTGCCCTTTGTGCCTTGACAGTGTGGAAACCAAAGGGTGACATTTGCCTTCCTGCATACTAGAGGTTATGATGCTCTGAATTAGATTAATAACAGAAATAGAAACAGAAAATGAAGTAGGCAATAAATCTGAGAGCTACCACAGGATACAACAGCCAGGAGTCAGGATCTCGTGACTAACTTGATGTAAGAGTGAGGACAAGGAGGAGCTGACAACAGTGCTGAGACTGGTTTTAAATTTTTAAAACTTATTTTTATTTAATGAGTGTTTTGCCTACATGTGAAGGCTAAGGTGAGTGTCAGATGTCCTCCTCTGTTGGTCTCTGCCTAATTTCTTTGAATCACAGTCTATATCTAACTGAACTGGGAGCTAGGCTGTTAGCCAGCATGCCCCAATGGTAGAGTGTCTACCCACCACGGTGCTGGAGTTGCATACCCTTGCAGGGCGACATACAACTTTTGACCTAGTGCTGGAAAGTAAAACTCAAGTTCTGTGCTTACATTGTTAAGTGTTCTTACCTGCTGAATTTTCTCAGCCCCTTTTTTTTTCTCTCCAGCCCCTCCTTTTAATTTTGATTAAAGACACCTGTATTGAGAAAGAAAGAGAAAAATCCTAGAATGGACAAGCTTTGATTTGGTGCTAAATTAAATCACTAAGCTTTGTTTAAAAAAAAAACCAACATAATTCTGGAGAAAGAAAATTGCATTCTCAGTTTTTGCATTGTCTGTACCATTTTCTATTTAAATTAATTAAATTAAATTAAATTAAAATTCAGTTCCCCAGTCATCTAACTACATTTCCAGTACTCCGTGAGCACATGTGGCTAGTGGGCACCATGTTGAACAAGTAACGTGTCCATCTTTATAGAAATTTCTGTGAGACAATGCTAGCCCATTTATTCCACTTAACTATGAAACCTAACTGCTTGCTGTCCATATCACCCTCTTACCAACATCTATATTTGGTGTAACAACATATTATTTGTTTCAGGAAACATTTAATTTGGATTTATAATTGTGATCTTCTTTGGTTATGATTCCACAGATCTCATTTGTTTGTGTGATTAGTAGATATGATGAGATTTCTAAGCCTCCTTCTGCAGCCGTTTCCATCATTTTGACATTCACACATTTATTCCCTATTTTTCACCAGACACTTGGAAAGAGTGTGTTTTCTATACCTCCATTGTATGTTACATGTAGTACAGGACATAGGGCTTTTATGTGAGATCTGGGGCTCTCTGTCCACTATTCAACTCGATACCTTGCATCTCCATCCCTCACTTTTACAACATGTCCAGTTCTTATTTAAATAGTCCAACATGTTATTTCAATAATCAGCCTGTTTTCTTTCATTGTTGAGGGGGGTGATACTTAAAGCCCAATTATTTTCTGGCCAATCACTGTATAAAGAAAATGAGGATTCAAGACTGGGGCTGTGGTTAGTGAAATTGAAGTTTCTGCTCAGAACAACCATTTCAGCAGTTCCTGTAGCATGGTGAAATTTCCTGTTCTTTGTTTCACTGCTTTATCTTTGTGCATAAAAACTCTGAGTAAGCTGAATAGTAGCAAGCAACCAAGCAAGAAAGTCAATTCTGAAAATGCTTGTTCTTCTTTTATAAAAGAACAGAGCCCCTTGTACAACACCCACCCAGAATCAGAATAATTGAGTTTACCTTGCCCCCTATGTCTCTTCCATTTCTCCTTTTGAATGGATTCACTGTAGTGAGAATAAAATTGACGAGAAATAACCCTGTTTTTATTACCTTGGAGCACTTTGAATTTGGTAGATATTCTTTCACAGAATTTGAAGCACTTAAAGAATTAGATTCTCTCTGAAGCCTATTCTCATCCATGGCAGGAAGTCCGACTTAATGGGGTTCACATGGAGGGGACTCTTCAGTGCATTAAGGTTGCCCTCATTTCTTCCTCGACTATTCTTGCCTTTCCCCTTGCAGTCTGGCTTCTGTCCCACTATTTGCTGAAGTGGCTCTTTAGAGAAATTTCCAGAAATTCGAGGTGTAACTTCTTCATTTCTTTTGGCATTGCTAACCACATCTTTCATCCTTGAAACTTATCCCCAATAATCACAGCTTTGTTTTTGTCCCTGGTCCTTAGAATCCTCAAAGTTGGACTGTATATAGATACTACCCTATTAAAATTGAACAGTGTCTCAAATAAAGTTATTGGCAGAATAATATGCACAGTTTGGGATACAACAAAGCTGAGAATATTGCCTCAGGTGATGAACTACATGATGAAGGCCATAAGAAATCAACACACTGGAACAATAAACCGATTGCATCATCCTCATCAGTTCTCTAACAGCCAGATTTAGTGGGCTCTGTGCAATGAAGGATGCCCTTGTCTTTTGGATACCAGCTCCTCTGATGTCTGATGGGTGTGAGGTGCTTTCTTGTCATTCTGATTTGCACTTCGCTTGATGATTAGCAGTATAAACATATCTTCATAAGAGATTGTAGCAGTTCCTTATATTAACTCCTTATCAGATACATGGTTTGCAAATATTTTTCTCTCATTCTGAAGGCCGAGAACCATCTGAAACTCCAATTCCAGGAGAACTCCAGTTCCAGAGGAATCCGACACCCTCTTCTGACCTCCACAGCATTGCACGACATGGGTGCACAAACTTGCATGCAGACAGAACATTCATACACATACAGAAATAAAATTAATAAAAAACTTTTTTTTAAATTCAAAATGTATGTGGTCTAAATCCAGACATGCCTCGTCTGAAAAACACATTGGCTTTCAGCATCATAGAATGTAAAGTGCTTTATTAGTACATTGCATATTTAATATTGAGATTGAATGTTCCAATCGTTTATATCTATTAAGTAAAATACATTACTAAACTAACCATCTATTATTTATCTTTTTAATATGGTTTGTAGAAATTAAAAAAAAGATATCCATCAGCTCAAATACCTGTATTGGGTGGCAGTGCTATGGATAGACAATGTTCTCTTGAGTGAGCTTCTTGAATAGAGTGTTCTGTTGTATAGTAGCATTGTAGTTAAAAGAATATTGAACAAATTAGTGTTTGTGTTATTTCCACCCACCTCAGACAAGCCCCCACACTTAGCCAACAACTTCATGAATCAAATGAGTCAGTTGGGCAAAGGAATCCCAGAGCCACACTCAGATAACCATCAAAGAATCCTCAATTTGTCCTGTTTCTTTCTACATGACAACCCTCCAAGCCCTAGAAGCAGCCCTCAGTTCTCTCCTTAGGCTTTCAGTAGCTTTCTTCAGCTCCTTGGCACCTCTGAGAGCTTGCAAAGCAGTCTCTTGACAGCACTGTCATAAACTGTCTCCTTGGAACCAGTGTGAGGGGGAAGCAGTGCCACCTGAGGCTCTGGGAGGAGGCAAGGGAGCCTCCAGGAGAGCTGAGAGTGCAGCCCCGCTCCATCACAGAGAAAGCGCACTTTTAGAGACACATATACCTCACAGAGGGGGAAATAAGCATTTTATCATAAACAGGGAGAGAACGAATTGTGAGATTTATTCTGGGCCCAGAATCCACAAGGAGATCACGTCCTTGGAGTGGGCTTTCCCCCTGGCTCCCCCTCCCCTGCCACATAACCCTCTTTTACAATGCTCTTTATGGCACACTTGGATTCTGTGTTTGGAGATTCAGTCAATTGTCAAATCAAATCTTATAAATAGGGACCACACTACCCTTCTGGAATGGTTAGGCTGTCCTGGGTCTCTTAATTGCAATATAATTACTGCTGTGTGCATACAATGCCCCCCCCAGAGGTTCATATTCTTGGAGACTTGGTCCTCAGGTTGGGCTACTGTGAAGTTCCATGGAATCTTTAAGATGGCTTAGTGGGAGGCCATTACATCACTAGACCACATTCTCAGAAGATGGCTCTATGTCACCCCTTGAGTTTTTCAGAGACAGTTCTCTGCCTCCCAGCTTCAGCTGTGACACTAACAGGCACTTACATGGTCCACCATCTACCAGTTGGCCCTCATCAGAACTGAGCTTGAACCTTTGGAATTCTAAAAACGGTAAGATGAGTAAACCTCTTAAAAATTAGTATCCTGCCAGGCATGGTGGTGCACGCCTTTAATCCTAGCACTTGGGAAGCAGAGGCAGGCAGATCTCTGTGAGTTCAAGGCCAGCCTGGTCTACAGAGTGAGCTCCAGGACAGCTGGGACTAAAGGGAGACCCTGTCTCAAAAATACAAAAAAAAAAAAATGAGTATCCTGCTGCTGGGCGTGGTGGCACATGCCTTTAATCCTAGCACTTGGGAGGCAGATACAGGCAGATCTCTGTGAGTTCAAGGCCAGCCTGGGCTACAGAGTGAATTCCAGGACAGCTGGGACTACAGGGAAACCCTGTCTCAAAAAGACCAAAAAAAAAAAAATGAGTATCATGCATTGAGTTTTTTATTATAGTGATAAAAGCTGTATAATCAACTAATACACTAATTAAATACTTGGGATTTAGAATTCAGTTGTTTTTCATGAATGACTTTATCTTTAGCAACTTTCTTAACCTGCTGGGACTTTTTTGTCTCCTTTATAGGCTTACTGTTCTTTACACATTTATTCTGAAGAGGAGAGACAATGTGTTATGTACTGAGCACAGTCCCTGGCACACAGGATGTGCCGATATCTGCCAGTTCTTCCTTTCATTTCTGTTATTTTCATCATTAGGAAGTCATTCCTCTTGGTCTCTTGTTAGCATTCCCTGACACATCCCTCCCAGTTCTAAAGGTACCAAAGGCAGCATATTCGATAGGACTGTTATTATGTCTGATTGTAGCAGCTAATGCATGTCTCTATGTGGACAGAGATTATGGCAAAAATATATGTAAAGAAAAATTCTGTATACCCAATATACCAACAATGTTTGTTTCTACAAATATTTAATCCCATCTCAGTATATTTTGAACAAAACAATTTCCAAATGCTTGGGGTTTTTTTCCCCTTCTTTTGTGTCTGGCCAACATGTTCCCTTCTGTCCATAGCAACGCATCCCCTGCAGGAGGACAACAGTCTATCATCTAGGTGATTATTTTTTTTATTTTATTTTATTATTTATTTTTATATGTATGAATGTAGGTTTGTGCACCCGTGTCGTGCAATGCCACAGAGGTCAGAAGAGGGTGTCGGATTCCCCTGGAACTGGAGTTCTCTTGGAATTGGAGTTACAGACAGTTCTCAGCCGCCATGTGGGTGCTGGGGATGGAACCCGGGTCCTCTGCAAGAGCGGTTGGTGCTCTTAACCACTAGGCTATCCCTCCAGCCCCCACCTAGGTGATTATTATACATGGCTCTGGCCCTTCTGATCAGGTCCATTTCCATAGAAACAGGAAAATAAACTCCCTTCTCTTTCTTCATCTGCTACTACAGGACATGTGGGTCAGGGAAGGAATCCTGTTTCATATTTTCTTGATATGATTAAACAACCAGGCTATGGTATATTGCCAAAGCTATATGGATCCTCCATATCTCTATCTCCAAAATAATCCTGTTCATAGATGTGGACAACATCTTGATCTTTTACCATCAACCCTAGTGCCAAATCTGTAAGTCAAAGATGCTCAGAAATTTATGGTAAATGAAAATGCACCTGTGAATGAATAAGGAAGTGAGTAGAGTAAGTTGCATTAGTCAAGCGTTACACTAGTACTGGGCATTGGGAAAAATCTATAAGCCTCTTTGAAAAACATGATTTCATTCTCTTTATAACAAGAAGCAGAGGGGGAAAAAGAGGAGGAGGGAGAGGAAAGAATATTAACTGAAGTAGAAGAGGAAGGAAAAGTTGGAGGGACTTACATCGTGAAACACTAGAAAGTCCATTATGCATGCCTATTTCTTTACAGTTTGCAAGGTGTCTTCATGTTCATTTAACATGGAATATTTTAGTAAACAACTACATAGTATTTATAACAATGTAAGTTAAACAGGATTCAGTCTCTTCTCTCAATTCAGAGAACAGAGGTTTTCATTATCTCTTATTTGAAATTGTGTAAACCCAAACTTATGAAAATGCTCAAAGATTACTTGACCGAGAATACACAGCTGGTCAGTGGTCCCTGAATCTAAAGTTCTGTTCTCTAACAATACTAGGCTACCTCCTTTATGTTTTATTTCCATCAGATAATGTTCTAGTAGTTGTGAATCAAAATAAATTTCCAAAATATACATACTGAACAAGAAGATTTTATGCATATCAAATAACTCATTTACTGTGAGATTTGTTTTTCCAGCATAATTTACTGCCTAAAACCTGAAAAAGGAGGATTTGATAATATTTATAAGCTATATCTAGACAATCAAGAATTACCAGCATTAATCTCCAAAATCTAATAAATATTACATTAGTCTTTCCGTGTGGGATTACTAGCCTTTGGGTTATTGCATTAGCTGGGAAAACCAATCCCCATGCTTAGACTGAAACAACAAACCCAGTTGAAAGCGGTGAAAAAGCATCACAGTGCTGAGAAATGGTATCAAAAGAGCAAATACACACACACATACACACACACACACGAGACTAAACCCCAAACTACCTGCAAACCACTGCAAAAATGTGTCATGTTGGACTTAAAAATCAAAATAATATCCACACATAAATGTCAAATCATTCAAAATCCTATTTGTTTTAGCTCCTATATCTGACCAGAGTCTCAACAGACCTGGCACCTGATCACATGGCAACAAGTACCTGTCAATGTTGCAGCCAAGCTCAGCAAAGCCAACTGACTTCACCTTGTCATTGGCAATCATAAATGAATTGGGGAAAAATAAGATAGTAAAGAGAAAAACCCTTCTGCTTTGAATGGGATCCATTTTGCAAAGAACAGCTGCAAAAGCAAATTTCACGTTTCGCTCTGTTGCAATCCTAAGTAACTGAGAGTGCTATTCTATTTTTGTAATGTCACACACCCACAGAGAGTTCACAAGCAAGCTAGCTGGAGAAAGGCTGGTTCTCCCTTTTGTTCCACCACCCTTGAGTGGCAGGTGTTTGAATTGCTAGTAAAGAAGGCTAACATAGCAACTAGGAAAATCACAGTCAATCATCAATCAATCAATCAGTCACTGAGATTATTGAATCCATTTTCACTGCTGTTAGAATCTGAATTTTTTTGTTCTGAATTAAAGATAGAGGTCTAGGGGGCTAACAGGGTAGTGGCCTATTATACTAGTTGTCATCTTTCTGATCACTTCCTTTCTTCCACTTCAAATATGCTTCTGTTGTCATTGCACCACTGAAACTGCTTTGGCCAAGATAATAAATTTGAAAAGTCAGAATTCCCTGTCAAAAGTGGCTGTGGCTGTGGAGATGGCTGAGCCCATGAAGTACTTGCTGCACAAGCATAAGTAGCTGAGTTTTATCCCCAGAACCTATGTAAAAAGCCAGGCATGATGGTGCATCCTTGTAATCTCAGTGCTGGAGGGACCAAGGCTGATGGCCATGAACCTGACACAGAAGAGCTTCCTTATCACATAAAGAGGTTGCTACTAAGCTCCTCTATTCATGCATGGATTAATTCAACCAATATTAATTCTATGGAGTGGGACAGCAAGTTCACATTTGAATGAGGCACACAGGATGCTTACTTTAGTGGGGCATGCATTATAGTAAGACAAATTTTTTAAATGAGAAATTAAAATGATTTCAGATAGTGCTTAGTGCTGAGAACAGCATAGACCAGGGTAATATGTAAGAGAGCTATCTCACACTGAATATCAGTGCTTCTGCGATAGTTCTAGCACAAGGAACTTGTATTGGCGATGACAATTCAGGAGGATGGTAGAATTGCTTGTTTGTTAATGAGTACAGAATCCCTAAGAATCAAAACGGTGGTTTATCAACTCCAAGGTCTAGTGTAAGGTCTAAAGGCAATGTTTGGAGGGAGGGTTATCTCATATAACATGAAGACAGATCGCACTGAATAATCAGTCAGGTACAATCTTTGATTGTAACTGTGGTAGAGTTACAAATTACATATGCTAGAGTTAGGGCCATGATATGGAAGTGGTGGCTTGTGAGTCCTGACATGGGGATTTTGGGTAGATGCATTTGAGAAACTTAAGTCCCCAGGTTTATTTGAATATACACAATGTCTCCTTTCTCTATGTTGGAGAAATCAGAGCAGCCTCTGTTTATTTTGCTACCACATACATGCCCCAAATACTATCCTCCTCAAGATCTGGTCATACATTTTCCCATTGCTTCCAGACCAAGAGCTATGGTTAACTGTCATCATAGTACAAGAAGGAAGTATGACCCTTCCTTGAGAGGAAAGATATTTATCCTAAGAACTGTAGAATCTGGAAAGTATTTCATAGGAAAATGTGACTGGGAATTTTTGATGAAAGTGCTGGGTGAGCATACATGATTTCAAGGAGGTCTCTTCAAATAACATTGAGAATATCGGCAGCTATCACAATTATTCTCAGAACTGGAGATATTGAATTTTTAATGGATACGGCATAAGACTCTGAACTGACATAACTACTATAAATCCCAAACACTACCACAGCATCTTTGTAGAAACAACCCTCATAGGTACCGTGGTAAATGGACTCCAAGTTAAAACATCTCACAGTGAATCCAATGTGTCTATGGACTCACTGTATGTTCACTTCCTTGATCTCAAGTGCATAATTGTGACAGATATACATGGTATCTGAAGAATCTTCACATTGGTTTCCTATGAGCCATAACATGGCCCACAGGGCCAAGGGCAAGTCCTTGAATCTGTCCCACCCTTAGCAAAGATAAATCAGAAGTGATACTGCATCCAAAAGAGAGTGTCTGAAATCAGAGCCACCCTCAAAGATTGAAAACATGCAGAGGTGGTGGATCTTATTATATCCCCACTTAATTCAACCATATGGCTTTTGCAAAAATAAGATGGATCATTGTTACTGATAGGGAGATTCCATAAACTTAACCAAGTGATAGGCCAAATTACAGTTGAGTGGATACGGTATTTCTACTGGATTTGGAATGAGGTCACCTCGGTCTTGGTATGCAGTTACTGATTTGGCAAATACTTTCTATGCTGAACGAGAAGGTAACAAAGGCAGTTCATAATAACCAGCTACAGACAGCTGTGTACATTTCCCACCTCAATCTTTCCTTATCTTTGTCACAATTTAGTCTGAAGAAACTTTGATCATCTCAACAGTCCACATAAATCATGCTGGCTTGCTGTATTGGTAAGCATCAGATTAATAAGACCTATGATATTAAGAAATGGTAGGTGTTTCCCATGCTCCAGGGAGAAATACGTGTACCAGAAGGCAAAAGTAAGAGAAAAATAAAGTTCTACAGAGGTTTAATGAAGTTTTTAGAACTGTGAAGTCTAGAGCATGTCGGGACACCCTCTCTAGGGTAAAAGGCAAGCGACTGCACTTTGCACCTCCTACCTCTTAGAAGAGGCACGGTGCCTGAGAAGTATCTTTGGAATCTGAAGATTCCATACATCACACTTGGAAATCTTGTTTAGATCCATCTATTGGATGATTCAGACAGCTGCATGTCCTGAGTGGGCCCAGAGGAAAAAAATTAGCTTTGCAGCATGAGCATTCCTACTGCTTGGGCCAAATGATCCAGCAGGTCCAATGGTGCAGGAACCCCAAGCGCATGCAAGTACTGGAGCCACTATGCAGAAACCATGAGTTCTGGAGAAATGCAATGCTATATGCATCAGAGAACCATCCACTACCCAAGACATTACCCCTGACCTGCCACTAGGCACTGGTAGAGATTCACTGTAGATTTGACAGAGACTGTGTCTCATGAATAGGATATCACAACCAACCCGTGACAAGACTGTAAAGTTCAGTAGCAATTCATCATTCACTAAAAACCACATTTGGGATTGGGCCCAGCAAGGTCTGGAAAGTGTAAATGTGATGTGCAAACAAGTGATCAAATGCCATGGTCTCGAATATTCATTGTACCAGTTCCTCCAAAATCATAAGCTTAAAAAGTAAGCTATTTTCAAAATACAGCAGATCTCAGGAGCAGCTAAGACATATGGTAAAAAGAGGAAATTGTCACAGTTCACATGGACATGCTGGCCATCACAATTATGAGGAAGAAGTGGCCCGAGGTAAGGTTCTCCAGTATTGATTAATAGCTTGAATAGATCAGAAACAACAAAGAATAGTGAAAAGACCAAAGTTTGTGAAACAAGGTATTAGCAGGACCTGTGGGAATGGGCACAATTTAAATAGTGTTTGAGTCAATGCCCACAGCTCAGCCACTTGGTCACTCAGAGACAGCAAAGCAAGAGTGACAATGGACACCTGACTAGCATCGTCATCACAGATGTCCTGTGGCAATCATTCAGAAATGCCAGGGTTGCGAGTGTGCTGCCTCCTAACAGACCTGAGGCCTGACCCTGACATAGTTGAGACGCTCCACGAGGTTAGAATGGTGCATCATTCTAATTAGATTTCTAAACTGTAAAGCACTGTATGATGAGTATATGATGAATTATTTGTGAAATTCAGGCTGTATAAGGGTCCAGGAAGCAAGAGGCGAGGATGGGGTAGCCTTCCCTGTAACCAACCAGTGATCCAAATGAGGAAACTGCGTCCCATCGCTGTACATTTAGGTTCATCTTGATTATAAATTTTGATTCCCCAGGAAAGATACCAAGGGATCACAGTAAAATAATAATAATAATTATTATTATTATTATTATTATCTTATTTCTTTTGTGTGTATGAGTGTATGGCCTGCATCTTTTTAATTTTTTTATTGTTATTAAACTTTCGTTATACATCATACATCATTTCTCAATTGACTTTAGAGTCACACCCTCTCCATGCTCCCACCCCACCTGAGTCCCTGTACTCTGCCATACATGTCTTGCATCTTTTTCTGAGTCTTTCAGTTTTTTTTCCAGTTCTTCTGTTGTTGTTTTCTCTAACTTATATTGTTTCTCTCTATATATACATACATATATAGTTATGTATATAGTTATAGATATATACACATAAATATATACATACATATACATATCACCTGAATTGGAGGATTTTCTTTCTTTCTTTCTTTCTTCTTTCTTTTTTTGCTAAAAGATGTCATGTTTTCCTTAAGGAAGTGTTTGAAGATTCCTCCTTGGCAAGCCCAAACAACCATCAATCTTGCCCTTGTGCTCCATACTGAGGTCTTTCCCTCCCATGGTCTCCTAAGTGAAGTCCAGTAAGCACACATCCTGTCTTGATCTTCCTGTACTGGCCTCCATGATACAGCATAGGTAGTCCAACAATGGCAGTCTATACTCTGACAAGGCTGAGTTCCCCATAGCTGCTCAGTCCACAAGCTGGGTATCTCAGTAGTCCCTATCTTACAATGAAGGCTTGGAGGATTCTTGGAGAGACATGAGTCTTCAGTCCATATTGGAAGGTTGAAAAGCTGTGTCTCATGTCTTTGAGGAGTGCCAAAAGTGCTGGCAGCCTCAGGGTAGATGCACTTGCCAGTAAGAATTGAAGACAGGCCAAACCACAGTAATCTCTTTTTTTTTCTTTTTCTTTTTGCCTTTTTACTAAGATCTCAAGTTTTATGTCTGCAGTACAGTTTCTCTGGTCTTACTGATTATTTCTGGTTGTACTTTCCTTTTGGATGCTTAAGGCCACACAGTTAGCTCAGATTAACCAAGGTTTTTGGGGGGTTTTTTTGTTGTTGTTGTTTTGTTTTTTTATTGATGCTTTGTGTATTTCTTTTTTTTTTAACATTTTTTTATTGATGCTTTGTGCATTTCATACATCATTTTCCAATTCAGTTCAGGCGTATTTCCCTTTCCCTTCCCCCCAACCCCCACCCCAACCGAGATCATGCATTCTGCCATAACTGTCCTGCATATTTCTCTCAGTTTTTTTTTTCATTTTTTAGCTATAAGTGATAATCCATGAGTACAAGCATCCTTCATGTAAAACCAATTTGCAGCCTGTTGTGCCCAAACCCCCACAGCCCCACCTTCCAGCGGGGGGTGAGGGGTTGTATGTTCAATCAAGTTGGCAGATTTCTTATTACATCTTCAATTTCTTCATATATTATGGGTCGGTTTAAGCTGTTGATCTCTTCTTGGTTAAGCTTTGGTGATTCCCAGGATTTCAGATATTTATCCATTTCTCCTAGGTTTTCAAACTGAGTAGAGTATAGTTTTATGAAGTATTCCCGTATGATTGTCTGGACCTTTACATTGTGTATTGTGATATTTCCCCTTTCATAGTGGAATCTATTGATTTGGAGTTTCTCTTTGTTTATTCACTAGAGCTGTAAGCTATTTTCTTTAGGACAAATACACATATATACCCAAACACACCCATACATGCATGCACAAAATAAGTTATGGAATTGTACCCAAGTGAATTCATACAATGAATGACAGAAACTTTGAGGTGTCCTTAAAGATATTTGAGTTGTGATATACATGCTAGCTGGGACACTTGACCCGGAGTTGACTATTTTAAATTACTCTTCTTCCAAATAACGGAAGTGCCCATGGGAACACTCCTACATATATTTGTGTGCTCCATATATATGTGTGTGTACTTCCTGCCTGTGGCTCGCTGGATAAAGGTCTGCCTGTCTTTACTGGATTTATTTCAAGGATATGCACTGTGCTGGTTGCTTGCTGTTATCAGGAAAAGGCACACACTGCAAATTACTTCCTGGAAGTTGCTGAATTAACAAAACAGATTAAACCTTTGGAAAAAAATTTGAATCTGGGAGGAAAATGACTGTCATCTCTCATCAGCTCAATGCAGCTCACACTTGCAATAGTAAATATTATTAAGGCCTGTCTCCAACTACCTCTTTCTCTTTATTTCTTACTGAACCTGGAGTTCACCCTTTGGCTAATCTGGCTGGATACCATGCTCCATGGATACTCATATCTCTGCCTCTGAATAACTGGGATTAAAGGTGTACCTTGTCACACCTGGCATTTTACCTGCATGATAGGGCATTTTATTTATTTATTTATTTATTTATTTATTTATTTATTTATTTATTGACACAGGGTCTCCCTTTAGTACCACCTGGCTTGGAACTCACTCTGTAGTCAGGCTGGCTATGACCTCACAGAGATCCGCCTGCCTCTTCCTCCTGAGCACTGGGATTAAAGGCATGCTCCACCACACCCAGCCTAAGACAGTTCTTAGCTACCATGTGGATGCTGGGAATCGAACCCAGGTCCTCTACAAGAACAGTAGGTGCTCTTAACCACGGAGTCATCTCTCCAGCCCCCATTTTACATTTTTATCTACTTACTATAATTTCTCTCTCCTGTGCTACATAAACATGAAATACGGCTGAGAAATTGTAACCCAGATTGTAGTAACAGATGCTCAGTAAATATTAGCCAAAGAATCAAACAATGAATGACCATTATATTTGAATAGCACCTTGAGCTTTCCCTTATCCCTGTAAAATGTTCAGGAACTACATGTTCCAAGTATTTGAAAAGCAACTCTTTTCTTTTATGTTATTTTATTATTAAAATGCTACTCACAGAGATGGATCTATCTAGAAAGGATGATGGTCATTTTGAGTACTCTATCCTTGCATATATAAGATGAGCTAGTGGTTTTCATTTTTATCCACAATTGGTTGCACACAAGCATGTCAAAGATGTTGCAAAAACCCAGGACTCAATTTTTTGCCTACTTTGTGAGACTTGTTTATTTGGAGCATAAAAATTACTACACAATAGCCCATAGGTGATTACCTAAACCACTTATCTAAACCAACAATTACATGTATGCAGTTAAACACTTTATACCAAACCCTTAAGACAGACATTTGAGGATATTAAATCACAATTTATTCATTAAAAACAATTAATTTGAGGGGCTGGAGAGATGGCTCAGTAGTTCAGAGCATTAGCTNCACCAGCTGCACCTCACCTGCCTGGAAATACTGTGCAGCAGAGGCAGCCATATGCCTGTATATCCCAAATCTAATCGGCTATTGGCTCTCTCCTTGGAGGAATAACCCATGGCTGATGCCACAAGCTTACATCATCTAATGGTCAGGAGACGTTATAAGCCACAGTAAGACCCTGTCATATTTAACAGAAAAAAATGTAATTCACGGATTAACATACCATCCAAACATCTGTGTCTATACCAAAGTAACCTACCATAACAATTAGTACTGTTTAAATACCTATATATCTAATTGCTTAAGGTCAGTTGAGGATCTAGTCCTCAGGGGTCTCTGGGGGGGTTGAGGGGGGAGGGTGGGAGCCCCAGGCTCCTTTCAGCTTTTCATTCACCAGTTTCATCCACTTGAGGACAAAATAAGGTCTTCCTAGACCAGGCTTCCCTTTTTGAAGCATGAGCAAACTTTCCTCTTTATAGACTGGACACTGGCTGAAGTCCCACTAGTGGATCTCCAAGACCTCCCTGCACAGGAAGACTGGTGACCCACGTTTGCAGGGCATTTCAAGAGATGTCCCCATGCATAGTCCCCTAAAACTTGGTTGACCTCTGAGGACAAGGAACAAAGTTATCCCTTAGTTTCCTTAACGTCCATTGGCATGGACGTTAAGTATGGTCGTTAAGCACCCAGAAAGACTAAGTTACACAAGCCTGATACATCACACTTATATTAAAATTGTATCTTTTGAAAACAACCTGTATGTTATTTGCATATCATATTTCTTGGTTTGCATTTTTCCATTTTAATTTTATATTACTCTAAAAGATGCATACATACCCACCATCATATACCAAAAATCCAAAGTCTGAAAATAAATGGTAAGTTAGTTCTAGAACCTGTCTAGGGATTCACAATATAAGAGCACAGTTGTTTTCAGATCTCTAGGACTATAACATTAATGTTGCTCAGTTTGCCTTACAATTAGGTACTTGGTACTAGCATCCACAGATGAGGGATACCATTTGTCTTTTGTTTTTCTGGGACTGTGTCACTTCACTTAGCATAAAATCTTCTAGTTCATCCATGTACCTGCAAGTTTCATGATGTCATATTTCTTTACCACTGCATATACTCCATTGTGTAGATGTACCACATTTTCTCTATCCACTCGTCAGTTAAGTGGCACTTGGGTTGGTTCCAGCTCTTCACTATTGTGAAGAAAGCTGCAATAAACATGGCTGTACATGTTTCTCTGCGGTAGGAAGAGTCTGGTGGATATATGCCCAGAAGTGGTATGGCTGGGTCAGGTGGTAGGCTCATTTTGAATCTTTTAAGGGTTCTCCACACTGCTTTCCATAGTGGTTGTACAAGTTTGCATTCCCACCAACAGTGGATGAGTATTCCCCTTTCCCCACATCCTCTCCAGCATTTGGTATCATTTGGTTTCTTGATCCTAGCCAGCCTTATCAGAGTGAGATGATATCTTAAAGTGGTTTAAATTTGCATTTCCTTAATTATTAGAGATGTTGAACACTTTTTTAAAGAATTTCTATTTTAGCCAGGCATGGTGGCGCACGCCTTTAATCCTAGCACTTGGGAGGCAGAGGCAGGCAGATCTTTGTGAGTTCAAGGCCAACCTGGTCTACAGAGTGAGTTCCAGGACAGCTGGGACCCAAAAAGACCAAAAAAAAAAAAGAATTTCTATTTTAAAAAATTTTTATCTATTAGTTTTTTTATGTGTATGAGTGTGCTGTCTGCATGTAGGTTGGTGCACCCGTGTCATGCAGTGATGTTGAACAATTTTTAAGATGTTTCTCAGCCATCTCTATTTCCTCACTTGTGAAGTCTCTGTTAAGCTCTTTACTCCATCTTTTGTGTTAGTCATTTGTTTTCTTCTTTGTTTTTGGAATAGTTTATATATTCTGGAATTTAATGCTCTGTCAGATGTATCAGCAGTGAAGGTTTCCTCCCACTCTGTGGGTTTTCTCTTCACTTCCCTGATTGTTTCTTTGGCTGTACAGAAACTTTTGAGTTTAATAAGGTCACTTGTCAATTGTTGACCTTATTTCCTGTGCAGCTACTGTCTGATTTAGAACGTCTTTTTGTTTTGTTTTGGTTTTGGGGTTTGTTTTTTTTTTTGAGACAGGGTTTCTCTGTTGCCCCAGCTGTCCTGGAACTCATTCTGTAGACCAGGCTGGCCTTGAATTCACAAAGATCTGCCGGCCTCTGCCTCCCAAGTGCTGGGATTAAAGGCGTATGCCACCATGCCCAGCTTAGAAAGCCTTTTCCTATGCCTATGTCTTTTAAGTTGCTGCCAACTTTTTCTTCTATCATCTTCAGAGTTTTTGGTTTTGCATTGAGGTCTTTAATCCATTTAGAGTTGATTTTTGTACAGGGTGAGAAGTAGGGGTTTAATTTTATTCTTCTACAAGTGATGATCCAGTTTTGCCAACACCATTTGCTGAAGATGCTGTCTTTCCTCCATTGAGTCTTTTTGGCCCCCTTGTCAAATATGAAGTGGCTGAAATTGTATGTGCTCAAGTTTGGATCTTCAATTTTGTTCCATTGGTCTACAGGTCTGTTTTAGTGCCAGTACCAGGCTGTTTTTATAACTATATCCCAGTAGTATAGTTTGAAGTCTGGTGTAGAAATCCCCCCTGTATTGTTCTTTTCACTCAGGGTTGCTTTTGGGGTCTTTTGTTGTTTCATGTGAATTCTCAATTGATGCAGAAAAAGCCTTTGATGAAATCCAGCACCCCTTCATGATTAAAGTCATAGAGGGAATTGGACTGGAAGGATCATTCCTCAACATAATCAAAGCCATATACAGGAAACCCACAGCCAATATCATCTTAAATGGAGAAAAGTTAGAAGGATTCCCCATAAAGGTTCCTTCCCCTGGCAAGGCTTCCCCCTATTGCCACTTCTCTTCAATATAGTGTTTGAAATACTGGCTAGGGCAATAAGGCAAGAAAAGGAAATTAAAGGAATACTAGTTGGAAAAGAGGAAGTCAAACAATCCCTTTTTGCAGACAATATGATAGTTTACCTAAGGGATGCTAAAAACTCCAGCAGAAAACTCCTAGAAATTATCAAGAACTTCAGTAAGGTGGAAGGATACAAAGTTAACCTAGAAAAATCAGTAGCCTTTCTTTACACCAACAACAAGCAACTGAAGAAGGAATACAAGGAGAACTTCCCAATCACAATAGCCTTAAGAACAATAAAATACCTAGGAATAAACCTAACCAAAGACACCAAAGTTCTATACAACACAAATTATAAATTCCTGAAGGAGATTGAAAAAGACATCAGAAGATGGAAAGACCTCCCATGCTCATGGATTGGAAAAATTAATACAGTAAAAATGTCCATTCTACCCAAATTAATATACCAATTCAATGCAATTCCAATAAAAATCCCCAAGACATTCTTCACATGCCTGCATATTTTAAGTGCACCCATGTTGTGTGACGTCAGTGGAGGTCAGAAGATCCCTTGGAACTAGATTTACAGATGGTTGTTAGCTGCCATGAGGGTGGCAAGATTGGAACCAGTGTCCTCTGCAAGGGCAGCCAGTGCTCTTAACTGCCGAGCCATCTCTCCATCCCCACAGTAAACCTTTAATTCAACTGGACATTTTCAATCCGAAGCTAAGGTTCTTACCTATTCACTTCAGGCTCCTTGTACCAAGATGCAAGAATCCAGAAGAAAGAAGAGTTGTATTGTTATACATAACACCAACTCAGAATTAGAGGAATAGTGGAGTACTGCTAGATAAAGGAGGCATGGAGTATTCTCGGAAGTCAAGGATGGCTTTTTTGTGCTTCTGAATCTAGTAGAATCATGAACAGACAGTTGTAACAGTCATGGCATACCTAAGGCAGAGCAACTGGCAGCTCAGACTGCTCCAGGCTTAATGCCTGGGTTCCCTTGCACAGCAACTGATCTATTAATAATATGTGGTGGTTTGAATGGGAAACGTCCCCCATAGTCTCAGGTATCTGAACATTTAGTCCTTAGCAATGCTGTTTGGAGAGCTTACGAGAACGGGTAGCCTTGCTGGCCATCACTAGGGCTGGGCTTTGAGAGTTTATAGCTTTGTCAGACTTCTAAATTGCTCTCTCGGGCTGGAGAGATGTCCTAGCGGTTAAGAGCACTGACCACTCTTGCAGAGGACCCGGGTTCGATCCCCAGCACCCAACTCCAATTTCAGGAGAACTCCAGTTCCAGGGGAATCCAACACCCTCTTCTGACCTCCGCGGCATTGCACGACACGGGTGCACAAACTTGCATGCAGACAGGACATTCATACACATACAGAAATATATAAAATTAATTAAAAAATTAAATTGCTCTATTTCATGTTTATGGTTCAAGATGTGATCTCTCTGCTGCCTGCTGCCACACCACCCCCACCATTACAGATTTCCACTCTGGAACCAGAGGCCAAAATGAACTTTCTTCCAATTTTCCTTTCTGATTATGGTATTTCATCACAGCAACAGAAAAGTAACTAATACATAATGGAAATGTCAAGAGCAGGAGAGGAGTCTGGAATGGATAACAGGGATGGGAGATTAATGTCCTTGCTATCAACTGAAGTAGCAAGGGCTGTACCTTGCTGTATTAATCTTTCTGTTGCAGTTTGTTTTGTTATATTTTAACATTATGACTTTCTGACACCTTGAAAAATCAATTGGCAGAAAGAGTGAACTTAGGATGGGATGGATATTGATCGCAGCAGTGAAATTATCGATGCTTCACCTGTAGTGTCTTGGCACCCATTGTTCCCTTATATGCCAAGGGCTTTTTGCTGCAAGCACCTGTGACCCTCTTCCTAGGTAGTCTTCAATCACAGAAGCATGTGTGGTTTCTGCACTCCACTGGCCCAAAGTAACAGGAAGTTAATTCCCTCAGGAAGACTTTAACCAATGTCACTTAGGAGTGAGTGGGTAAATGATCAATCCATGTCACCCCCTGGACGATGCCAAAAAAGATACATAGAATGAATGCCCTAAACCCTTCAGCGGGGTGGAGCCTTGTGGGTCACCAGATGACTTCATGAATGAAGTTCATGTTGGCTTCCTTGCCTTTCCTATCTTGTTTCCTTGGTCCCTTGGTTCCTTCTGTATTCAGTCCTAGCATCTCTTTATGGGTCAGGTATCTCGAGCAGTTCAACAAGAAGAATGTTATTACTTTGATATCAAAAGAAAAAGAAAGCATTATTATACATTGAAAAATATTATCTCCCAAAGAAGGCTTATAATTGAGGAAATAATTTGGCATTGTATAAGGCATGTTTTAAAAAGACAAGATAATAACCCACGGCTGATGCCACAAGCTTACATCCTCTAGCGGTTAGGAGATGTTATAAGCCACAGTAAGACCCTGTCATATTTTACAGGAAAAATGTAATTCATAGATTAACATACCATCCAAATATCTGTGTCTATACCAAAGTAACCTACCATAACAATTAGTACTGTTTAAATACCTATATATCTAAATGCCTGTGCTTCATTAGTAGGACTGAAAGGTTATTCCTGGACAAACTGTCAGCCCATGAAAGGAAACAGCCAGAATTGACCAGAGTCCAAAATGACAGCTCCAGAGAAAGTAGACTGTTTTGCTTCTCGTCCACCTGTGCTCCTTTTCTAAGCCTAGGGAACAATCTGCAGAAGAGGGGGTGTAGTAGAATGTAAGGGCTGTGATTGGGGTGAATGGTGAAACTACAGCAATATAGACTGGACACTTATTTGATCAACTTGATTGAACATGCAAGGCCCCCAGCTGGATGGTGGGACCCTTGGGCTGTGTGGGTTTGGGCACAGCTGCTTACAAATTGGTTTTACATGAAGCATGCTTGTACTCATAAATTATTACTTATTGTTAAAAAATGAAAATAATAATAAATAAAATATTTTTAAATATAACAAAGACAAGATATTGGGGTTGCCCTCTGAAGGGAACATTGTTCCATAGACATCCAATCTCCTCCTCAATCCTCACCAAACCTGAGCCCTTTCCTTAGCCTCTCCTTTTTTTTTTTTTTTTTTTTTTTTTTTTTTTTTTTTGTGTCTTTTCGAGACAAGGGTCTCCCTGTAGTCCCAGCGGTCCTGGAACTCACTCTGTAGCCAAGCTGGGCCTTGAACTCACAAAGATCCGCCTGCCTCTGCCTCCCAAGTGTTAGGATTAAAGGCGTGTGCCATCCTTAGCCTCTCTTAACCTCAGCTTCTTCCTGGAATGCTTAGGTGCAAACTCAGATCACCTCCCTGGGCTGACTAGATCTCCCTTGTGTTCACTCCATCTCTCAGCAGCAGTCCCCTCTCCATCCCTGCCTACATTCTTAACACTCTTGGATAGTCTCCAGTACTCCTCCACATGAGCCTGGTCTTCAGCTAGAGCAACCCGATCCCATCCAAACCCCTCCTGGCCTGACCAAAACAACCTAAGATCCACCGCCTTCAGGACCATGTCCCATCCCCATCCTCATAGCGAGCAGCAGCAGCTGCACCTTCTTGCCCTTGTGCCAACGTCAAAGAGCTGGTACACCGGCCAGGGCAGGTGCTCATGGAAAGCAAGGAGAATGCACGAGCACATCACCGCCACTGGCGTCTAAAAAGAAAAGATGCCATCACCCACACGCGATGATGGCCTCTCAGGGAGAGTGGTGCATGTGGCTCCTTGGCCTCCACATGCAGGCCCGGCATTCACAGGCAGCTGTGATGATGTCCAGGGCCAAGCTTGGCTTGTCACCCACCTCCACCTCCCAGTAGTCTCGGCCTCTGAGAGTAGCTGCTGCACCACCTCCACCACCACTGCGACCACCACCACCACCACCACCACTGCGACCACTACCACCGCCACCACCACCACTACCACCACTGCCTTGTGGAACTCACAGTGGTAAGACCAGCTCCACAGAGCATTACCTCAACCACCTTGGAGACCACGTTTGTCTCCTCTCACTCCCCCTACATGTGTGGGAGGTGGACAACCATCCCCACTTTCTAGCCAAAGACCACATCTCTCCAAGCTTCCATTTGTTCATCTGTACAATGAGGCAGGTGGTAGCCAGGACCAGGATATAAAAAGTGGTGATTACCTAAAGTGCCCAAAAGGCCCAAGATCACAGGAGACAGGATGTGTGGTTCTCAGCCTGTCTCTGGGTCTTGGTTTTTCTCTTGAGTCAACAGGAGTTCCTTTCATTCCCACCCCACCAGGACCAGAGGCAGTAAGGCTGAACAGCCGTGCATTCTGTAGGCTGCAGCACCCAGGGCCATGCTAGCTCATAAGAAGGGAGGCAGAGTGCTTGGCTCCCAACCTCAGGCCCCTCGAGTCAGCTTCTGATCCAGGCTGGTATCCAGGGTTCCAGAAACTGCAGACTAGCCTCCAGTCAGCAGTGATCCTTTCTATGGCCAGGGCTCACAGTGACAGGGCCTCAGACTCAGCCACGGCAGCACTCCTGAGGTCGGCAGTCCTTCACTTACTGTAAGCCCCATCCCAAAGATCTTCTTCCAAGCCTAAGTTAGAGGGCTGCAGAGGAACTCCATACATAAGGGGAACCTTCTTCTGTGGCTTTCTGAGTTGGGGGACTTCCCAACAGCCCCACAGTCAAACCCAGAGCCACCCCATCTCAGTCCCTGGCATCAGAACCTGGAACATCTTCCACCACACCTGGAATTTAAAGTGATCTCAAATGGCAGGCAGTTGGATGTCCAAACTGCAGGTGGTGGGGACTCTGACAGGACCTTCTGCAGCCTGGGGATGGAGGGATAATGGGAGAGGGGGCAAAGGAACTATCCCAGAGATAAGAGGACACACTGGTTTTGGGGGTTCCAGGATGTTCCCACATCACACCCCTGCCTTTATCTCTTCCATTAGAGTTTTTATTCAGAAATAAGGAAAATTTCTAGGAATGGATGGAGATGATGGTTGTATAATGTGAATTATACTTAGCCATAATTATCTCACCTAAGTACACTACAATTTTCCAAAAAAGATAATTAGGATTCTTTAACTTCCTTCACTACATGATTCTGAAAAATATTTAAGAAACAATATTCAAAATTGTCTTCAAATCCCAGCTAAGAAAAGGGTGCATATTTACATTGCATGTTATGATTCTAGCAAAAATTCGATACCAGAATTCAGTGAGAACAGTATTGCAAATGAAGAATAATAACAGACTGGATTAATCTGTAAGTATAAATACAAAAATTAAAAAAAAACATTAGCAGATATAGTCTAATAATTAAATAAAAGAATATTATATGGTTGCATTAGGATATGTATCTGATTAACCATACCCATTAAAACTATCTATTAAAGTTGAAGGAGAAATAAGACCTTCCATGATAAAAACAAATTAGAGAAATTTATGACTACTAAGCACTCAGAAGGTCACAGGAAACAAGTAAACAATGCTAGGACAGGTAATCAAAAGAGATCTGAAAAAATACCATGAAATCAACAAAATGACAGGAATTAATACACATCTTTCAGTAATAACTCTGAAAATGAACAGTCTCAATTCCTCAATAAAAGGGCTCAGACTAACAGACTAGATTAGAAGACAAGATGCATCTTTTTGCTGCCTCTAAGAAATGCATCTCACCATCATAGACACACCTTATGGTAAAAGAATGGGAAAAGGGATTCAAAGTAAATGGAACTGTGAAACTAACATAAGCAGTTATTCTATTATCTGACAAAATAGACTGCAAACCAAAACTAGTCAGAAGAAATACCCATTAAAGGAAAATCCACCAGCAGATAATATAATCCTGAACATATCTGCACCAAACACAGAGGCACCTAATATCATAGAATAATATTAGATCTAAAACTACAGATTAACCACATCACAGTGATAATGGGAGCCTTCAATACTTGACTGTCTTCAATTGACAGATCATACAGAAAAAAAACATTAGAGAAGCTCTGGAGTTAAATGATATCATAAATAAAATGTATCTTACAGATATTTATAGACCATTTCCCCCAAATACTAAAGAACACCCTTTCTTTCTTAGCAGCCCAAGGAACTTTCCACAAATTAACCACATATTGGGACGCGAAGCACATCTTTTTTGTTGTTGTTTTTGTCTTTTTGAGACAGGGTCTCCCTGCAATCCCAGCTGTCCTGGAACTCACTGTGTAAACCAGTTTGGCCTTGAACTCACAAAGATCCACCTGCCTCTGCCTCCCAAGTGCTGGGATTAAAGGTGTGTGCCACCAAGCCCAGCTGTACAAAGCACATCTTAACAAATATAGGAAAATTGAAATAACACCCTGCCTTCTGCCTGCATACAAAGGAATAAAGTTGAATATCAACAGCAATAGAAACTGTAGAAAGTTTACAATCTCATGGAAACTGAATACTACATTACTGAATGGTATTTGTATCAACAAAAACAAAATAAAGCAGTAAATACTTTAATTCCTACGATTGGATATGTCTCACATTCTGAGCAGACTCAACTTTTCTCCTTCCTTCAGATTCTGCCAAAACTTCAGTCTGGTTTTTTTTCCCCAGTACTTTCTCTGGGCCATCAAATACCCTCAAAACCTTTTTTGCTTATAGTTGTCTTTCTTTAAAAAAAATTTGATTGGGCTTTTAGAGAATGTACATCTGAGAGATTCCCAGTCCTAGGTGACATAGCTACAGTGGACACTCTACACCTAAGGCTCAAAAAGAGTTAAAGAATGATTTTTCCTTATTTTATCAAGACTTTCTTTTGTTTTCCTTATTCTCAACCAGAAAGACTGCTCCAATTGTCTTGGTCACTCACTGTTAATGGAAAACAGATGATTCCTGAAGAAAATTTATTTTATATTCCAGTCACTATTTAATGAATCAGTAAGAAGGCAAAAATAATGGTGATAATAAAAATTCTAACCTAGTCTTTTCTGGTGAGTGTTGCAAAATACTTTGTAGTGTACTAGTTCCTTTATCTTATAGGTTATCTCTTTAATAACTTGTAAGTATAATGGAATAATTACAAAAGACATATTATGATTATTTCTTTCACTGTAATGGTATTCGAGCTATTTTTTTTCAGACATAGGCTCTAATTTGAAATCACTAAGTAACATCTCTAACCAAAACCACAGATACTATTCTGAAGTTACCCTTCTGTGCTTCTGTTGTATTACTTTTCCTGAGAAAGGATGCACAAATGTCACTCCTGATAAAGCACTCAAAATAGGACTCTAACCAAGTCCAACTTGGTGAACAAAGGGGTTTATTGGGCTTACTTACAACACTATGGTATGGGGTTGCTAATAGAGTTTGGGGAACTCTAAAACAGCTGCATCACTGAAAAGCCCCATACTCTCATATGGAATCCCACCTTCAGTCACATCCCCTCACACTTCCCATATTCTTTAAGCACCCTCCAAGATCACCCACAACTGGAAATCAGTAAGGAATAATAAATGGAATTCCAGGGGAGGGTCCTGTCACCCTCCTCCCTGCTTCATCTATAGTTTAATGTTAGTAGCTTAATGACCATTATCATAGACCTAGATACCACTGTATTGTTTCATTGCCATGACTAGCGGCCGGCCAAGAATTCTGTTGTCACCACAGTAACCTGTGATCCATGACAGCCAACAGTCACGTCAGAACCATGGGAATCTATTTACCCCAAGAGTTTAAGGACTTTTCTGAAGCCAAATATAAATGAGCATAGCCTAGGAGCACAGGCTAAAGTTGCCTCAATTACCACATTCCAATATGGCAAGAATTTCATGACGTTTTTATATTTTTATAGTTACAGAATTTTTCAAGGTACTTTTCAAATACATTATTAATGGAAGCATCAGATGGGTTACAGCAAAGCTAGGGAATCTCTGCTATGGGTTTCAGGTGCTTTCTGATGATGTTTGCCTCCCATATCCCAGTAAGGGCACTGAAATTATAGCCCCTACATGTGTCTGGCTTTTACATGGCTTCTGAGGGATTTGAACCCAGGTTGTCACACTAGTATCCCAAGGAATTTCACCCAAGGAGCCATCTCCCCAGTTCTGGGTTCTCTAAGGGAGGGAGCAGTGATGTATCTTTGCTCTTTCCCAGAAAACCTCCAGGTAAATGGTAATATCATGATCTTGTAGGGAGTTTAGAATGCCACATTTCTACCTAGGGCCAGAGATGGAACTCAGTTTCATTGTGACCAGTAATCAAAGTCGTGCACTTTCAATTCTTGTTTTTACAAGCAGCTGACTATGCAAAAGGGTCCATCAATGATCACGAAGCCTATATCTGACCAGCTCCCCAACACTGACCTGTCAGTTGATGACCTGGGGCATATGTCAAGGAATCAACAGTCAGAGAAAACTCAGCTGCCCCTGGAGCTTTATTTCAGCATGGTCCCCACTACGTGACCCACTTGCATGGCCATTGGTCCATCTGTTCATTCAGCTGAACCTGGTTCTGTGCCTCATCTGCATCCTGCAGATTTCCCTGCTCACCTCAATGGACCCGAAGCAGCTTGCCTAGCCAGTACTAAGCCTCCTCCTCCGCAGCTGGGCTCTACCTTGTAGCTCTGCTCAGCTCCTTTAGTGGCTCCCCAACTGAGCTGGTTAATATCTTATATAACCACCTGCAGTGACCTCTGCATCTGTATCATCTCTGTGCCTCTTCCTCCTGTAATGTCCAGTGACCTCTATGCTCTCTCTAACTCTTTTGTAGCCATTCTGTGTTTTACACACACACACACAACTGTGTGAAACAGCAACTAATCTGAAAGTTAATGTTAATAATTAAGATAAGAATAAAAGAAACAGCCAGCTATCAAGTGAAATCATGATAACTTGGTAATTTGCAGCCAACAAAACAGAAATAGTTTGTGAACTAATTGCTATTCAATAGATCCCAAAATTGTGAAGAGCCACCTATGTGTCCTTAGATGTTTCTAGCATAGCATACCCGTGAGAGCTGAGGTCTCTAGGGATTTCTCCGTTGTGGAGATTATGGAGATTTTGTACGTAAGCAACAGCAATTTCCAAGAGCCTCCAAGCCTGAGTCTTTTACCTGATGGGAGTATTTCTTTTCCTCTGACCTGAATGCATTTAGGTTTCTCTTTAAATCTGTTTTTCTCAAGACATTGTTTTCATTTGTTACCCAAACATTGTGTCATTTGTTAGGAATAATTAGAGAAGGACACCTGTAGACCTCCAAACCCAAAACAGCTGCGAGGGAATCTGACTCATCTACAACCTCAGAAAGAAAGAAAACAGTGAGAAAATGCACAGGCAAAATCTTCTACCTGGTTAAAGAGAGGATTATTCAGAACTCATTCATTGGCAATGGGAGTTGTCTCATGAGGCCTCTCAACTCTCTTTAGCATCGTCTAAACCTGTTCACCTACTCACATCCAGATGTTTTCTATCACTATTCTGTAGCGAATGCCAAGCTCTTGCAAGTATTGTAGAAAGGACTATATTTGGCAAGCTTGTATTTTAGTGGGAAGGATGAATACATAATCTTTCTGTGAAAGCATAGTATCTTATGCATAATGTCTTTTTAAAACATTTTAATAATATTTATTAATTACTTGAACATTCCATACAATGTATTTTGATCATATTCGCCCTCCCCCTTTTTATCTCCTCTTAGATACACCCCTACCTCCCTCCTCACTCAACTTCTTTTCCTCTATTTTTCCCCCTTTTTAAAGGCTATTGGTTCCAGCCGGGCGTGGTGGCGCACGCCTTTAATCCTAGCACTCGGGAGGCAGAGGCAGGCAGATCTTTGTGAGTGCAAGGCCAGCCTGGTCTACAGAGCGAGTTCCAGGACAGCTGGGGCTACAGGGAGACCCTGTCTCAAAAAGACCAAAAAAATAAAATAAAATAAAAAATAAAGGCTATTGGTTCCTATGTATATTGCCCTAATACTCTGCACTGTGGGTCCATTAGCTGGAGCCTGGTCAACTTACCAAAGGTTTCACCTTTAAAAAAAAACTGATGCTCTCTCTCCCAGCATTTATCAATTGCCAATAGCTCATCAGCTAGGGATGATGCTCATTTCCTCTCTCCATGTTAAGATTTTGTGTGGCTTGCACTTGAGCAGATCTTATACATGCTGTCACAAACACTGTGATTTCCTATGTGTAACTGCCCTGTTTTGTTTGAAAGACACTGCAGATGTCATCCACTGCCTCCAACTCTTACAATTTTTTCTGCCCCTTCTTCTTCCAAAATCCCTGAACCTTAGAGGGAGGGGTATGACACAGATGTCTCAGAGCTGAGCACTCTGTAGTCCCTTATTCTCTGCACATTGATAAGTGGTGGGTCTTTGTGTTAAGTGCCCTCTGTTGCAAGAAGCTTCTTTGATGTACTGCATTAGGTTGTTTCCATTTCTTAGCTACTTCGAGATTCACAAGCAAATGAATAGAGATGGACACAATCATCCCAAGTAAGGTAACTCTTACCCAGAAAGACAAATATCCCAAGTTTTCCCTCACATAAGAATGCTAGCTTTATCTTTTTTAATGTTTTAAATTTTTAAAATGTTTTAAGTGAAACATTTTATTTATCACTTAAAACATTTTATTACATTTATATTTATGGGGGATGGAGTGGTTATAGACATGTGTGGAGGACAGAGAACAACTTTGGGAAGTTGGTTCTGTCCTTCAACCATGTGGATCCTGGAGAAAGAACTCAGATTGTTAGGCTTGGCAGCAAGTGCTTTTACCACAGAGTCATCTTACTTAATGCAATCTTAATGTATAAATGTGTAACTATCTAAAAGTCATTCAACCACATTTATTTGATGATGCTCATCTTTTTATAATATTATTTTGCAACATAAAAGCAAATGCTAATTGTATACAAGGGATAGGATCTTAAAATGAATCAGATAATCTCCATGCCATCATTGATGGTCAAATGGACAGCCCAGCAAAAGTGCTGAAGCAGAGGAGCTAGTCTTGTTAGACATGGTAGTATACACCCATAATCCCAGGACTCAGGAGACTGAGGTCAGGATTACCATGAGATGTATGTAGCCCTTCTCTACCTGACTAAAACTTGTAGGTAAGCCAGGAGAAGCTCCTAGAAGGGTGATCCCTGGCAGATATTGTATCCTTCAGCATTTGACAGCAGGAAGTTGTGGGAGCAGGCAGGCAGGAGCAGCAGCAGGTGATCCCCTTTAGTGTTATAGCTCTATAAGGATGAACCCAAATATTTGACTTCCTTAACCAATGACAACCATCTGCCACTGAAGCTTCCATGCAGGCCTGTATACCATGATCTTTATCCCTTGACAGCAGGTAGTGTTACAGCTTCTGGGCCAGGGGTATCTGAGACCCTTGGCTCTAAAACCTTAACCACTCTCTCGAATTCTTCCAGTGCCTAGTGCAGCTTCTCGTCTCTGGCTCATAACTTTTTGTCTTTCTTCAATTCCAGCTCTCCATCCTTTTTACCTCCATAGACTCTCTTGTTCTCAAACTGTTCAGCCACTTCTACCTCAGCTCTCAAGGTAGCTGCCTTGGAACTCATGAAGCTTGTTCTACTGATAGCTCATCTTTGCTGGGTCCTGCTGAGTCTGTTGCTCCCTTCTGCATGTATAGCAGGTTTTCTAATGATAATAAAAATAGGCAAGAAAAGGCCACGGTAGAGAAGCCTTTTATTGGGCCTAATGTTAGGAAGTAGCAAAGGAAAGAATCTCTCAGATAACTGACCAAATGATCCAAACTACTTATATAGCCAGAGAAGTGTTGCACCAATTACAACAAACCTCACATGCAAGTGAAAGTTTATGTTTGGCCAAATCACAGCATTGCTTTTTTTCAACAACAATCACAGCTGTACCTCTGCTATCTCTGAGGGAAGTATTCTCCCACTGGCCAAAGTAGAAATAGTTCCAAGGCCATCTAAAAATCTACTGAAACTTGTAGTAGCAAACATCTTGTAAAAATTGTTTGAAACATCTTAGCTGAAGGTGAATCTTCACTAAGAGCTGGAACAATCAGCTACACTAAAGGTATCTTTCTCAAGGTATCTAATGGAGTGTCTAAAGTGACTGGAGATAGCAGAAGGGTAGTCTGCCTGGCTGTTGGGCTGAAAATCCTATTGTTTAAGGGGGCAAAACAGCACAGGAAAATTCAACAGCTACCAGGTAGAAAGTCAAATGGCCCATCCCTTAATCTCTTAGCTGATTTACAGAAAAAAAAAAATGAACATCAGGAGTGCCTATAACAACTTAAAGAACTTATTAACAACATTAATACTGATTTAAATAGTGCTTTAATAGTACTTAACACCTGCCTAGCTTCCCAAGGAAAGATGGGCTCCCCTTCTCTACCTCAAGAGAGCCCTGCACTTCATGGCAAGACCTTAACTCAAACATCAAAATAGCAGCTGCTCTCAGGTAAATTCTGATTTTCCCTTGGAAGTTTTTTTTTCACCCTGGGCAGTAACTGTTTTCCTCAGTCTGCCCCAGTCTTCCTTTCCTGCATTTCCTAAGCAGACACCTGACATTCTTTCCAATGCTGCATTTCAGAATCCATTGGTCACTTCTCCCCACATAAGCCATGCTGTTTCACTGCCTCAGAAATGCAATCTTCCCCACTCTTGTTCAAGTGGAAGATTTTCCTTCTGGCTCAAGCCATACCCAAGCATTCTACAGACTGCAAAGTTCCCATAAAGCCTGGATTTCAGTTATCACAGATCAGTTAATTAACATTAATCCCCCAACAACCAGCTCCAACCTCAGGTACCAGGATATATTAGCAGTGAGCAATCTGTAAAGTACAAGGTCTGCTGCAAGTTACTCAGGACAAAAATTACTACATAAATAGCAGATGTACATCCTGATCTGTGACCATGCCACTTCCTTAAAACTCCATCAGTGTCTGGTCACTACACTTTTGTTTTCAGTTTGTGTGCAGATAGTAAAGGGTAGACTGAATTGCCTCCTTAGCTTCTGGAGGAAAAACCCATGTGACATTTTGTAAAATTGAATATTCAAGGGAAGGTATTGGAGTCTGGCATTGCAACACATGTCTGCAGCTCCAGTTCTGGGGAAGTGGAGATACAACGAGTTCAAGGGCCAGCCCCTGCTAGGCTGCTTAAGAACATAAGAGCCGAAGATGGCAGATGGCCACAAAAAATAGCAGTTTCCAGACAGCTGGTCAGTTACACATATGAACTCACAGCTGTGGTGACAGCATGCACAAGTCCCACACAAGCTCAAACCAGACAAAAATCCCAGCATAGATGTAGAGAAGTGTGGTTAAGAAACCCCAACCCCACCAGAAAACTCAATGGCTGCTGGGAGGGGGAGAGTCATTCTGTTTTTTGTGTACATTTTTATTAATTTTTTGTGTGTATTTCATACAGAAACAATATCTTTTTTTTGAGACAGGGTCTCCCTGTAGCCCCAGCTGGCCTGGAACTCACTCTGTAGATCAGGCTGACCTTGAAATTACAGAGATCCACCTGCCTCTGCCTCTTCCTCCTAAGTGCTAGGATTAAAGACATGTGCCACTACACCTGGCTTACAGACAGTTCTTAGCTGCCATGTGGGTGCTGGCAATCGAACCCAGGTCCTCTGCAAGAGCAGTCAGTTCTCTTAGCCACTGAGCCATCTCGCCAGCCCCCAGAAACAACATCTTAATCAACTTAAAAAATATATATCTTTATTGAGCTTTTGTACATTTCATACAAGTTCTTAATCAAATTTTGATTCACTCTCCCACCCATGACCCCACAAACCTCCAACTGGCCTCATGCACTCTGCTCTACATGCTAAGTCTCATTCAGTAAAGCATTTTACCCAGATGTCCTTTGGTGCAAGTTGATCCACTGGAGACTACTCAGCCTATCTAGAGATCTTATGGAAAGTCTACTCTTCCCTGACCCAAGCCATAATCAGTTTCCAACAGTTCTCAGGCTAGGGCCAGCCTGCCACCTATTTCCCTATCTCCACTCTGGGCCCTTGTCTGATTCAGTTGGCTTGGGTCTTGTGCTGGACACCACCATTGCCGTAGCTCTACATTAAGCAAGTTTCCCATGTCCTGAAAGCCTCTGCTTTCGCACGGTCATGGACAAACCCTGGCTCTTACAGTCTTTCTCCCCTCACCCTTCTGCAATGGTCTCTGGCAGGCGAGGTTTAACACAGGAGTCCTATCCGAGGATACACACTCTCTTATTTCTAAAACTTGCCACTTGTGGCTTTCTGTGTGCATCGTGTTCCGTTGAAGGAAGCTTTGTTGGTGGGAGTTGGAGGGATGTACTAGACTTGTCTCCATACCATGTTCTACTATGTTCTGTGAGGTTTAGGTGTAGAGGTTCCACTGTAGATATGTCACCTAGGGATAGGCATCTCTCAGATGTATTTTCTCTTTGTGTGGCCAGTTGCGGAGGAACTCTGCAGTAACCACCATCTGTTGCAAAAAGAAACTTCTTTGATGAGTGGTATACTATATACTTGTCTGTAAATATAAGGATCCATATTTAAGGTACAGTAAGAAATTTCATTTGTCTAGAGATATCATATAGATATGGTTTTCTCTAGGATATATGACCTCTCTAGCCATGTATTTTTGGCTATCATTACAGTGCCCCCATGAGTTAGTTCACTCCCATTGAGAGGGCTTTAAATCTAATTAGACAGCTATTGATTACCTCCCAGATAAAATTGCCACTACTGCACCAATAGAAGTAGTTTGTTGTGCCAGTCATTATGGTTATTCGGTTTTAGGACTGGGTTGGACCATGGATGGATTTTTTTCTCCTTTAGCAATTTGCATGGTATCATCTAGAACTATAAGAACTACTATTTAGAGAAATGGCTTCTAAGTCAGTTCTTTCTCCATTGCTCCAAGTCCTGTGTCTGAATTATGTCCTTCTTCAGCAATAGAGTCTTACCTTCAAGTTCTGGGAGGCAATCAATGGCTGTGGCAATAGTCTGTGTAATTTGGGAAATCTCTTCGACTACCCTGACAAACCACTCTGAGGGCAGTATCTCCTGTCTGGCTCTGTGCTCCTTGCCATACAGCCCAAGCATGCACGTGCACTAATGGCCAGACACCATATGTGTGTCTCAGAATTCCTGAGCCAGCACTTTGCCCTCTGTCTTCCCACACCACCTGTAGGAAGCTTTCTTTTCATGCCAAACAGGGACCACGCGGCCCTGCTAAGGGGAAAGGGGACACAGTGCCTGCTTTTAGAACACTGTGGGGAGCTGATCCCTTGGTGCAGAGGCCAACTGGCTACTTCCCATAGCCCAGCCTGGATGGTACTCCAACTCAGGCCCTTAGCCTGGACCCACGAGACACATGTTCCACTCTTGGCCATGGCTTCTCACCTGCCCAGAGCCTGGACAGGAATTTCAGGCTGACGGGTGATCACCTCCCTTCAGTGACACCCACTCACAACACCAGCTACCCAGATTGGTGATCTGCAAAGGAATCTCTTTCCAACCCACTGGCCACACGAATGAAATGCAGGCCTACCTTAGCCTGTACATGCCCAATAATTAATAAAAAATAATGGCCAGGAATTCCATGATGACGTTACTATGAAATTCAAATTTATTTCTTGCTACAGCCTGCTTTTATAAAATAAATGATGTCAGTTCCCAGAGCCAATCATACGCCGCCCAATTCCGTGCCACTGCACACCTTGCCCAACCAGCATCACATCACTAGGCCATGCTGCTTGCTCCTCCTTGGGGCGGGGCCCGACCCTCGGCCATGTGGTGAGACATGCTAGTTGGAAAGCAGCCCGCAATTCGAGCTGCATTTCCTACAGCCACCCAGTTTTCATTTCTCCTCTTTTCCCCCTCCATATAACCTCCCTCCTCCCTCCCCAGCCCAAGTGCCCTCTTTATCCAACCTCCCCCTGACCACAGCAGTCTTCTCCACCCCCTTCTCCTTAGTTCCCTCCTCCCCTACCCCCATGGTCCCTGCATTTCCCTCCCTCCCCCTTCCTGTTTGAGGTTTGAGCACTCCCACTTTTTCCACCTCCTCCCTGGTAACCTCTGTCCCCTACTATCCTCCTCTTTCAGGCTTTTTCTTTCCCTTTACCTCATTTTCATTTTCCTGGCTCCTGCTGTTACATCAGGATATATAGTCACATATAAGGGACTGGTGTTGCAATCCAAAAAATGAAGGAGAACATACATTGCTTGCTTTTCTGAATTTGTGTTATTTACTTAGTATAACAGTCTCTGGCTCCATCCATTTACTTGCAGATTTCATAATTGCATCTTTTCTAACTGCTGAGTAGAACTCTGTTGTGTAAATGTACCACATTTCCATTATCCATGCATCAGCTGAGTCCCTTCCCCATTGGTGTTCTCTCAGTAGCCTCCCCACAGGAATTCATGCACTCTGTCATTTGGATTAAGGCCTATTATGACAAGTTAGTGTCCCCTAAACATCCTGTGGTGCATACTAATCCACTGGGGTCTAGTCAGCCTATATGGAATTTGTCCCTTTAAGAGGATCAGCTCTTCTTCATCCAGCAGTAATCAGCTGCCAATAATTCTTCAACTAAGATTGGGGCCTGCTGCCCATTTTCCATTTCCACAGTTCTGTGCTTGTTTTTCTGTGTGCTTGAGTTTTCATGGGTCTTGTACATGCTCACACCATTGTTGCAGGTTCATATGAGCAGGGTCTCAGGAGCCTGTAAGACTCTATTCCTTTTTTGTTATTGTTATTAAACTTTTTCCATAAGTCATACATCATTTCTCAATCAAATCCAGAGTCACTTCCCCTTCCATGTCCCCCACCCCACCCAAGTCCCTGCACTCTGCCCTACATGTCCTGCATCTTTTTATAAGTCTTGCCAGAGATTTTTTTCCTTTCAGTTCTTTTGTTGTTCTCTCCAACTTGTATTGCTACAGCATATATATATATATATATATTTACATAGTCATATAGTTATATACATACATAAATATGTACATACATACATACACATATCACTTGAATTGGAGGATTTTTTTCCTAATAGATGTCATGTTTTCTTTAAGGAGGAGTTTGAAGGTTCCTCCTTAACAATCCCCAACAACCATCAATCCTGCACTTTTGCTCCACATTGGGGTCTTCCCCTCCCATTGTCCCCCAAATGAAGTCCAATAAGCACAAGTCCTATCTTGATACCCCTGTACTGGCCTCCATGATACAGCCCAGGTAGTCCAACAATGGCAGTCTACATTCTGATGAGGCTGAAATCCCCTTAGCTGTTTAGTCCACAAGCTGGGTATCTCAGTAGTCCCCATCTGGCATTGAAGGTTTGGAGGATTCTTGGAGAGACATGAGTCTTCAGTCCATATTGGAAGGTTAAAAAGCTGTATCTCATGTCTTTGAGGAGTGCCAAAAGTGGTGGCAGCCTCAGGGTAGATGCACTTGCCAGTAAATTGAAGACAGGCCAAACCATAGTACTCTCTCTTGTTTTCTTTTTGTCTTTTTACTAAGATCTCAAGTTTTATGTCTGCAGTACAGTTTCTCTGGTTTTACTGATTATTTCTGGTTTTACTTTCCTTTTGGATGCTTAATCCCACACAGTTAGCCCAGATTAACCAAGGTTTTTGTTTTCTCAAGTTCAGTTGAGGATCTGGTCCTCAGGGGTCTCTCAGGGTTTGGGGGGGGGGAGAAAGGTGGGGGCGCCTTGCTCCCTTCAGCTTTTCATTTTCCAGTTCCATCCACTTGAGGATGTCCTCCCTGATTCTAACGATCTTTCTGCCACCTTTTCCTCAATAGTCCCTGAGCCCTGGGTGGGTGGAGTTTAATAGCAGAGTCCTGTCCAAGAACTCACGCCTGTAGACTCTTATTCTCTACGCTTTGGCCATTTGCGACTTTTTATGTTCCTGGCCCTCTGTTGCATGGGGGAGCTTCATTAATGAGACATGAGAACTGCATTAATGTTCTCTTTACCCTGTTCTATGTTCTGTGAGCCTTAGGTGTAGGGGTTGGATCATAGATGTGTCACTTAGGCTTTTGGCAATTCACAGACAATCTCTTTGTTTTTTTTTTTTATTTTATTTATTTCTGTATGTGTATGAATGTACTGTTTGCATGCAAGTTTGTGCACCTGTGTCGTGCAATGCCGCGGAGGTCAGAAGAGGGTGTCGGATTCCCCTGGAACTGGAGTTCCCCTGGAACTGGAGTTTCAGACAATCCCTTTGTATAACTATTTATTGAACTCTATAATAATCTCTGTCTGTTGAAAAAGAAGCATCTTTTATGGGTGATGAGTGGGATATCTGTCTGTAAATATAAGGATCCATATTTTGTACATAGAAAGAAATTACACTTGCCTTGGGGTTTTCTCTAAGATCTATGAGCTCTCCAACTATGTGAATTTGTCTATGTTTACAGTACCACACATGAGTTTCCTGCTATTAAGTGGGTTTTAAGTCCAATTATGCAGCTGTTGAGTACCCCCAAGACAAAAGTGTCACTACTGCACCAATGTCATTTTCTGTGCCTTGAAGCTGGGGTTGGACCACTGATTGCTGTTCTCCCTTAGCAGCTTGTATAGTGTTCTCCGAAGCTATGAGAGCTAACTTTTTTTTATTTTTGTTTTTTATTATTTATTTATTTATTTCTGTATGTGTACAAATGTACTGTCTGCATGCAAGTCTGTGCACCCGCGTCGTGCAATGCCGCAGAGGTCAGAAGAGGGTGTTGGATTCCCCTGGAACTGGAGTTCTCCTGGAATTGGAGTTTCAGACGGTTCTCGGCCACCATGTGGGTGCTGGGGATCGAACCCACGTCCTCTGCAAGAGCAGTCTGCGCCCTTAACCGCTAGGCCATCTCTCCAGCCCATTAGAGCTAACTTTTAAGGCTTCCTGGTCAGTTCAAGCTCCATTGGTTCAAGTTCTGTGTCTGAAGTATGTCCTATGTTCAGCAATAGGGTCTTACCTTCAAGTTCTGGGAGGCAATCAAGGGCTGTGGCAATAACCTGTATAAATTTGGGAGTCTCTTGGACTACTCTGACCACTCACTTGGAGGGAGGTCTCTCCTGTCTGGCACCCTTTCTTGTTATGTAGACTTCAGCTATAAACATGGACTCATGAGGAGATACTGTATGTGTAATTTATCTGCAAGTTTTTTGACTAATACTAATCCATCTGTTTTTTTATACTAGCTAGGCATTATTTATCTTTCCTCTCTCCCCCTATCTAATCCTCCCTCCCCCACACCCTCCCCATTTAAAGAATCCTCATCACTCCCTGCATAATTCCTGTCTCCTATGGTCCCACCTCTCTTGAGCTCCTTCTTACCCTTGATCCTCGTCATTCCTTAATTCTCAACCTTTGCTCTCCCCCTCCCATTTAAGTCCACCATTTTCTCCATTTCTCCCTTAGTAACACTGTCTCCTACTTGTCTTCTCCCTCAGGTTACTTTTTATGATATTTCTGGGTCCTGTGTTGTTGCATGAAGATGACAGTCATTCTCACTATGGAGCAGGCACAGCATCCAGCTTGTGCATTTTTCTTGTTTAATATTTTGTGTTTATTTCCTTTGGGGAAAAAATAAAAATAAAAGCTTGCCTATAAAGAATGTTCTGCTCAATCAAAAGGTGGAGGAGGTAGTCTGGTCTCAGAAAAGAAAGAAAAAGAAAGGAATTTGACTTGGTCCAGTGGTGCACACCTGTAATCCTAGCACTCAAGAAATGTGGGCAAGAAGATGGCAAGCTTAAAGAAAGCCTAGATTACAAAGTGAGGTTTGGGCTGTCTGAACTACATACCAAAACCTTAGCTTTTTAAAAAGAGAGAGACAGAGACAAACAGAGACAAAAAAAAATCACTAACAAAGATGAAAACCTAGAAATGACACAAAATCGATAGCCCCACATAGAAATGAAATTCCAAGGAAAAATAAATATAGTTGGTTTATAAAAGAAATAGCTGACTATAAGGATGTAGGTGTTACCCATGTTGAAAAGGTTCTCATAAGCAGGAAGAGGAACTATGTGAGGAAGTTTAGTTTATATGGAAAAAAATAGGAAAGCGTAGGTAATTTGTCTTCTTTTTAAAAAAATTTTTTTTAAATTTTATTTATTTCTGTATGTGTATGAATGTACTGTCTGCATGCAAGTTTGTGCACCCGTGTCGTGCAATGCCGCGGAGGTCAGAAGAGGGTGTCGGATTCCCCTGGAACTGGAGTTCTCCTGGAATTGGAGTTTCAGACGGTTCTCGGCTGCCATGTGGGTGCTGGGGATCGAACCCAGGTCCTCTGTAAGAGCAGTCGGCGCTCTTAACCGCTAGGCCATCTCTCCAGCCCCAGGTAATTTGTCTTCTTCTTTTTTTTTAGTAGTACTTTATATATTCTTGACGTTAATGCTCTGTCAGATGTATCACTGGTAAAGATTTCCTCGCACTCTGTGGGTTTTCTCTTCTCCTCCTTGATTGTTTCTTTCACTGTACAGAAGTTTTTGAGTTTTATGAGGTCCCATTTGTTGACTGTTGACCTTACTTCCTGTGCAGATGCTGTCTGATTTAGAAAGTATTTTCCTACGCCTATGTCTTGTAGGTTGTTGCCAACTTTTTCTCCTATCACCTTCAGGGTTTCAGGCTTCACGTTGAGCTCTTTGATCCACTTGGAGTTGACTTTTGTACAGGGTGATAGGTAGGGGTTTAATTTTGTCTTCTACAAATGATGATCCAATTTTGCCAGCACCATTTGCTGAAGATGCTATCCTTCCTCCATTGAGGATTTTTTTTGCCCCTTTGTCAAATATGAGGTGGCTGAAATTATATGAACTCAAGTTTGAATCCTCAGTTTTGTTCCATTGGTCATGGGTCTGTTTTTATTCCAGTACCAGGCTGTCTTTATGACTATGGCCCTGTAATATAGTTTGAGGTCTGGTAAGGCAATCCCCCTTGTATTGCACTTTTTTCACTCAGGGTTGCTTTAGCTATTCGGGGTCTCTTTTTTTCCCATATGGATTTAAGGATTTTTTTTCCAAGTCTGTGAAGAAGCTCATAGGGATTTTGATTGGGATTGCATTGAATCTGTATATCGATTTGGGTAAAATGGACATTTTTACTATATTAATTTTCCCAATCTATGAGCATGGGAGGTCTTTCCATCTTTTGATGTCATTTTCAATCTCCTTCTTCAGGGGTTTAAATTCTTTGCTGTAGAGGTCTTTGGTATCTTTGGTTAGGTTTATTCCCAGATATCTTATTGATTTGAGGCTATTGTGAGTGAGAAGGTCTTTTTATATTCCTTCTCCACTTGTTTATTGTTGGTGTGAAGAAAAGCTACTGATTTTTCTAGGTTAATTTTGTATCCCACCACTTTACTAAAACTCTTAAACATTTCTAGAAGTTTTCTGGTGGAGTTTTTAGCATCCCTTAGGTAAACTATCATATCATCTGCAAAAAGGGATAGCTTAACTTCTTTTCTGATTAGTACTACTTTAATTTCCTTACCTTGTCTTATTGCCCTAGCAAGTGTTTCAAGCACTATGTTGAAGAGGAGTGGTGATAAGGAGCAGCCTTGCCAGGTTCCTGACTTTAAGGGAAATGGTTCCAATTTTTCTCCATTTAGGATGATGCTGGCAGCAGGTTTGCTATATATGGCTTTGATCATGTTGAGGAATGTTCCCTTCAGTCCAATTCCCTCTAGGACTTTAAACATGAAGGAATGCTGGATCTTGTCAAAGGCTTTTTCTGCCTTTGACATTGAGATGATTGTGTTTTTGTTTTTTCAGTCCATTTATGTGTTTTATGATATTTATTGATTTACATATGTTGAACCATCCCTGCATCTCTGGTATGAATCCAACTTGATCATGATGGATGATCTTTTTGATGTGGGTCTGTATGCAATTCGCAAGTATTTTGTTGAGAATTTTTGCATCCATGTTCATTAGTAAGATGGGTCTATAGCTTTCTTTTTTGCTTGCATCTTTGCCTGGTACCCCCTCAAAAAGATGGAGTAAATTGCTGAGCAGAGATTTCACCAGTGAGGAATTATAGATAGCTGAGAGACATCTTAAAAAGTGTTCAACATCATTAATAATTAAGGAAATGCAAATTAAAACCACTCTTAGATATCATCTCATTCCAATACGGCTAGCTAAGATCAAGAAAACAAAAGACAACGGATGCTGGAGGGGTTGTAGGGAAAGGGGAACACTCATCCACTGCTGGTGGGAATGTAAACTTGTACACCAACTGTGGAAAGCAGTGTGGAGAATCCTTAAAAGACTTGGAATGAGCCTACCACCTGACCTTGTCATACCACTCTGGGTATATACCCCAAAGACTCATCCTACTGCAAAGATACATGCACATCCATGTTTATTGCAGCTTTCTTCACAATAGCAAAGAGCTGGAACCAACCCAAATGCCCCTCAACAGACAAGTGGATGACAAAAATGTGGTACATCTACATAATGGAGTACTATTCAGCTCTAAAGAAAGATGGCATTATGAATTTTGCAGGTAAATGGATGGAGCTCAAAGCCATTATGCTGAGTGAAGTAACACAGTCCCAGAAAGACAAACAGAGAATGCTTTCCCTCATTTGTGGATGCTAACACCAAATCCCCCAGATGAAAGGCAAGCTGAATAACATTATTGTTATATTTCTGTTTATCTGAAAGCAACTATGTTGTTATAATATGAATCTCTCAACGGGCTCTAGAATCCACCCACCAATTATTTTCAGACTCTAATTACTGTATATGAGTGGAGAGTATGTATCCATGTTTTAGAGTAATATAAAATTAATGGAGAAAAATGTGAATTCCTAAGCATAAAAAAAAAAAAACGACTGAGAGAAAGATGAAGGACAGTTGTGGCAGAATGCATGATCTGGGGTGGAGTGGGGTGGGGGAAGGGAAAGGGGAATATGCCTGAACTGAATTGAAAAATGATGTCTGAAATACATAAAACATCAATAAAAAAGACAGGCTTAGAACAAAAATAATAGGAACGTGTTTATGTGAAAATATAGAGAGGAAGTGACATCAAAAATAGTATCAAAGAAACTCAGAGATTTTTCATGATATTGAAAGTTCAAAGGACAGCATATTGGAAGATGATGAAAACTGAGAAAGAAGTGCAAGGATCTGCCTAAGCAAAGGGAAGATGCCCTCTCCATAGAAGTAGTTCTAGAACAAGAAGAAAACAAGTACTATTCAAACTACATAAGTCTTTAGATACAAAATACTCCTAAAAACTCAGTAGTTTACTGTTATAAATTACAATGTGTTGTTAGTATTAATTTTACTATGCTTTTCATTTTTCTGTACACTCATATCCAATAATAGTTTTTAATACTGTGAAAAGTGTTTTATAGGTCATAAAGCAGTTGTATTTTCCCCCGTTGGTTATTAAGATCACTTTGCATGGTTTGAACTATTATAGCTGTTTTTATTGTTCTGCAAAGTTGGCAAAGCCTAGGCCTATCCACCCATCATCTTCTGCATGATAGAATACTCATGCAATAGAAAAACTTGGTTGAAACTATTCATAAGCAATAGTTTAGATCAGCTTAAATCTTAAGTATAAGAGCTACAGAAATGTACCATTCGAACTATATGCCAAAAATAATCATTGTAGTATTTAAATTTGGTTAAGATTTGAGCACATAGACTTAAGTATAAGACTTCTGTATAGTATTATATATCATCTATAACCTTATCTTACATACGAGACTTATATGTATGCTACTTAGTACCTTTATTAATCCTCCAGGTTCACATCACTGCCAATCTCCTCTTTTCACTTTAGGCTTAGTTTATTTTCTTCAGAAACAATATTAATTATGTTTGATATACAATAATAAAAAATATTATTATCAACTACTATGGACCCACTAATCAGCATGAAAACAAGCACAAGTAGTTCTTCATGTCCACTGGATTACATTCAAGGATAGAGAATATTCAGGAGGGGAAAGAGTTAGTGCTGAACATGTATACATTTTATTTTTGTCATTTTCTATAAAGTAACACATAACAACTATTACATATATTTACATTGCATCAGGTATTCTAAAGTGCCCTGATCATTCAAAGTATGTAGGAGGCAGCATATACTGTATCATTTTATAGAAGGGACTTGAGAATTGTGAATTTTGATACACTAGGAAATTATGGTAGGTTGAATGAGACTGACACCCATAAGCTCCTTGATTAGTTGGTAGCACAGTTTGGGGAGGGTCATGGAACTTTTAAAACATGTGGTCATGCTGGTGGAAGGATGCAGTTGGGTATGGGCTTTGAGAGTATGTAACTTGCTCATTTTAGTCTGACTCCCTCTCTGCTTCCCAAGTGTGCTGAAGATGTGAGCTCTCAGCCTTCTGCTCCAGCTGCTTCCTGCCATGCTACCTGCCCCCCCACACACACACACACACCATGGTGGACTCTTATCCCTCTGGAACCACAAGCCAAATGAACTCTTCCTTCTCTAAGTGGGTTGGTCATGGTGTTTTATCACCACTAATATAGGAGTCCTAGAAACAATTCCTGAGAATACTGGAGAATAACTGGAGAATAAAAGCCCCAAGCGATCCCTTCCCATATTGCATCCCTTTGACTCCTCACTCACCAGCAAGAGCTACAGTCTCAGATTCTATGTGCATCATTTTCCTTATTTTATTATTCCTATTCTTTTTACATAATTTTTCATTGAGCATTTGTACAACTCATACGGTGGTTCCCAATCAAACCCAGTCCCCCACCATGCCCCAATCTTGCATGAGAACTCATGAAATACAACATCCAATTTATTATTCCTATTCTTTATCATATCTTCAGCATTCAATTCTTTTTGTGATCTTTGAACTTTTTATTATCTCCCACACTAATAATTCCTTCAGTACAACCCTCTGCCCCCCCCCCCCCCGTGCTTGCCTGGCGTCTCCCTGCTACTTTTCTTTCAGAATTTCATCTTCAGTTTCTCCATGAACATCCTCCATCCTCCCTCACTGGGTCCCACACCGCAAGCTTTCACAGCACTTTGCACCTCTCATTTGTATCAAGTATTTCAGGTGTAATTTATCTGTGTGATTCCTCTGTGAATTGCTGTCTCTATGCTGTTTTGGATGCTGAGAACCATTATTGAGTTCTTGGCACTGGGTTTTGTGCCTAGCAAAGCACAACCGGATTGAAATAGGACAAACCCTTCCTTGATCCTAAGCTTTGTTTGAGAAACTCCCATAAGCATTTTTGGGTCGTTTTTTTTTTTTTTTTGAGACAGGGTCTCCCTGTAGCCCCATCTGGCTTGGAACTCACTATGTAGACCTGTAGACCAGCTGATTTTAATCTCACAGTAATCTATCTACTTGCCTCTACCTCCAGATTAAAGGCATTTGCCACTATGCCTGGCTTTTTCAGAAACATTTTAACAGGGAAGGCCCTTTGGTTATATAATAGAGAACTAAAACCCTCAACAACAAAAACAATTCAAATCTATATAAAACCAAAAACCAGCAATAACTAATGAAAAACATGCCCACTGATCCCCAAAGATCAATGATGGAATTTGCCTCACACAGTATTAAAGAAAGCAGGAACATTGAAGTACCTTTAACACTAATATTCTCCCTGTGGAGGCCTGAAGTTTATTTCTCTGAAACAATAGTACCAGCACCCCCGCATGACCCAAGGTGATGATGATGTCAGCAGAAATGAAAAGAAATGGACAGGATGCTTGGGAGGGAAAGAAGCAAGCAAGCTAATCCAATCACCAGAGGCCAGCTGTAGTAGAAAATCTTTTAGGAGGGAGCAAGAATGAGGCCACTTAAGGGTTTCTTCCTCGGCAGCATGCATTTTTAATGAGATTGCTTTGTACTTTAGAGCCCTTCTCACCCAAGGACCTTATCTCTGGGAGCCCCTCCTAACTCTCTCCCCGTCCATTGCTGTGCCTGACACTTCAATGTCTGTCTGCTCATTAATCAGCATTCACCCCTCTGAAACAAGCTGTTCAAAAACATTGTTACCCTGGTGCATGCTAATTACCTGGACAATGTACAGAATCCTAAAGGAAGGTGGAGACCTCTGTATACAGAAATGCCTATATTGGGACTTTAAAAGAAGAAAAAAGACCCTCTTTGTGAGATCCCACAGGCTTGATCTGGATACATGTTATGAAGAATGTTTTAATTTACACAGCTATTGCATTTTTTATGCAGAATTATCTTGGGGACTACCAGGTTAGGTACGGGAAATTTCAGGCATTTTCTTAATCCATTTTTCTGTTGTTAGAATACTGTGGATGGGGTGATTTATGAAGAAAAGTTTATTTGGCTTATGGTTATGAAGGCTGGAAGTCAGAAGCACAGAGCTGGTACCTGCTCAGCCTCCAGCCAGGACCTGTTCAACTGGCAGCAGAAATAGAGAAAAGACTTCTGTAAGGTCCTTTTGAAATGTATTCTTGGTTTAAGGCTCATGAATGAACTGGAGTGGGGGACCACATGTTGACTTCCATAAAAGTATGGACATACTTTTAAGTACTACTGTGCTTTTCTGTAGCAAGAATGATAGCATTGATTCAATACTCCTAGCACTTCATAGCACCATCAGCAATCTTCTCATCTATTTATTACTGAACTGAAGAGTTATGTGAAAAGCTGACCACAAACTTGATTGACTCAAATACCATGGATGTTGAAATAGCTTCTTGTGACAGAGAAGCGAGACTGGAAATTGTATGAGAAAATTATTTCTCTTCTCATTATATTTCTCTGTATGATCATTTTCTTGTGCTATTCATGGATGTTGTACACTAGAAAACAGGGCATGTTAGTCTCTCTTCAATGGTAAGACAAGAAAAAAACCAAGGTAAATAACTTAAGCTAGGTTTATTTTGGTTCATGGTTGCAGAAGTTACAGTCCATGATCACATAGCCACATTGTTTGGGGGCTGATAACAGCACAGTACAATACGGTAGGAACATGTGATAGAGGAGGCTGCTTCCCTCACAGCCACAGAAAGCCAAAGGAAAATGAGGAGGAGAGAGGCCCTAACCTGTTCAAGGACACATCCCTGGAGGCCTAACTTCCTTCCACTAGGGTCCACCTCCCTGAGATTTCACCACCTTCCAATAGTACCACCCTAGGAACCAAACCTTTAAAAGTGGGCCTTAGGAAGACATTCCAGAGCCAAGCCACAACATATATTATTGATGACACATCTTCAGAGATCTGAGTGCTAAGGAAACAGGCAACCCCTGACGTAAGATTTGTAAAGCTGGTGTTTTCACTCTCAGAGATGTCTTCACCTACTTCATCACTCAGTGAATCAACAATACCTGCTGGAACATCATACTGGAAACTCAAAACGAACTGTGAAAACAAGCAAGTACAGTGCACAGCACACTACAAATCAGGGTGCCCTTCTCAGAGCCGCAGTGTTCAGACAACAACTAACAGCTGACTGTGAGCTTTTAAGCTGCACCAGACTGGTTTCCCTGAGACCATAGTTAAGCTTTATTTATAACAAAGCCATGCAAAATTTCCAAACAAGGAAGTAGATCTATGCCAATATTAAAGGCTTTTAAAACTCATTTGATTTTAAATTTCTGGATAGGTTCATGGAAGCTGAACTCTTAACATCCTGGGCATTGCTGTGGTGACAAGTGTGTGAGTGCATGCTTTGTCTGTGTATTCCATATCCAGCACATCTCTGGACACAGATGGAATTTTACTTTGCTTTCCCAAACAACCAGCATATTGTTGAGTAGGCCAGTGACCACAGTTCTACCTTTTTCAAGGTTTCTCAAACAAGATATTTTGTTTAGATTTTATGTTTATTTTGCTACCATCAGAACTCCCATCCACTTAGTTTGCCAAAGACTAACCAGATGGCATAAATAATACAATATGGAAAGACCCACATGAGCTGTCTTGGCTGTATTCCTAGTGCCAAGCACCCAGACTGAAGTAGCTAAGTGTTAATGTCCCCCAGTGTTGCAGCTGCCATAAAACAAAACTCCTCACAAGAATCCAGGTCGCAGGTGTCCAGATAACTCAGTGGTGTGAACCACCAGGGCCACCCAGATGCAATATATGTGTGACCTGAAGGACTGGAACATGTGGGCCACCAAATGCACATGAGTTACTCTGAGAAATGCAGCTCCTGTATCTACAGAGAACCAACTGTCAGGGTGGGAGTAGATCTATCAGGGAGGCATTCAGAGACTTGGGGAGCATCTTCAGGCCACAATGTTGATCTGACAGCTTTGGAAGCAGAAAAGGGAGTAGAAGAGAATTGGACATGAAGGGCCTTGGACTATAATTTGATTCTAGGTTTAGCCGAAGTACTGTTGAGTCTCTGGTCAATCACAAAGAGATTGGTGTTTCCCAAATGGACCTATGGTCAGGGTTGTTACCACACTAGGTCTAGCTAAGAGCAAGCTTCAGGAGTGTGCCCTTAATTAAACATTACAATGGATCCCTTTTACTCCTTTTACTCCTGCAACAGATCTGAGTGAGATGTGTTCATGGCCTCCATGCCACACATTATCACCCTTGGTAGATGTCTGCAGCTCAGAGAAGGTCAAGCTGTGCTGTTTGCTTATTGACTTTGGCTTAGATTTTTAAACGTGTAATGTGTCTAAAGCAAAATCAACAGGAATAGGAAACTAAAATAATGTGGGTGATTGGAAGTTGGAAGCTCAGAAAAATGTTTAATTCTTGTTGTCAAGAATATACATTTTTAGGGCTAGAGAGATGTCTCAGCAGTTAGGAGCACTGGAGGTTCTTGCAAAAGACCTAGATTCAAATCCCAGCAATCACATGGCAGCCAACAACCATCTATAACTGAAGTTCCAGAGGATTTGACACCCTCTCCTCTTCTGTCTTCCCTGGACACTGCAGGGCATGGGCACAATTATATACATGAGGCATAACACTCATACACATAAAACACAAATTAATTAATTATTAATCAACTAATTGGTTTATAACAAATAAACAATACACTTTTAGCTCTGTTAGCATAAGAATTGGTAGGAACAGACAGTGGCTGTGACCAACAGAAACTCATGTTCTGTATTTCACATTTTCTGTTTTCTCCTTTTTCTAATCCTCTATGCTGTTGAGTAAAGTCTTAGAAAATTCTAGTCGTCAAAATTAAAAGTCTTTCAATTGCAGTGTAAATGAAAATGTCTAGAACATTCTGTTCACTGCTAGGACCAAGTTTCATAAAAGAAGCCAATGCAGTAGAGTCACAGCAATTAAAGAGAGCAACCCCAGGGAGAGCTACACAAAGGAGCAACAGGAGTAGGCACGCTTGGCCCAAATACCTTTCCTTACCTGGGCGGTCTCCTATGAGGACTAAAACTTCGGAGAGGCTGCATTTTATTTTAATAAGGGACTTCAATTCCCTTAGATAGATTATAAAAAGGTATGCACATTAGTGAACCAAAGGCTCATTATGCAACATCTTCTAAAGTGTTCCATAAACAGTGTCACAGATTCAGGAACTCAACAAATGGTTACAACCCTTCCAAGCACTCTGCAGAAGTTTTTCTATGACTTCTCCAGCAGCCCAGCCCCACGGTTCTTGGAAGGGAGCAACTAGAGTTCAAGGTGAGAGGCCTGAACCACTTTCAGAGTTGACTGTGACCCAGACATCTCCTAGTCACTGCTATCTGCCCACCTTACTAAGTGGTACAAATCCAAAGGGAAGATTCTTTTAGTTTAATTTTCAGGAGAGTCCAAAGATCAAGAACACTGTGTTTCTTTCCTGAGTCTACCAAGAAATAATGTTAAGTGAATGAACAAGTGGATAACCACATTAGTTGAAAAGCAGGAACTGAGACCAATTTCAACTTTGCCTTTTCACATTTGACTCATACTTGGTGCCCTAGTTTTATTTCTGTCCCTGCCACAAATACCCTGACAAAAGGCAACTTAAGGGAGGAAAGGCTTTTTACACCACTTTGGGCAAGTTGAGGCAGGAATTCAAGTAGCAAGTCACATGACATCCACAGTCAAGAGCAATGATTAATTTTCTCCCTTAGCAGCTTGCATAAAATCCTCCAGAACTATGGGGGAGGAAGATCTTATCTTCTTTAAAGGAGAGACTCTAGATAGGCTGAATAGTCTCCACTGGATGAACCTGCACTGAGGGACATCTAGATACACAAACTTGGCTTGATAGGCTTTAATATATATGACAGAATGCATAAAATCTGGTGAGGGGTGACTATAGGGGTGCAGATGGGGAAGGGGGTATAAGAATGACAGAATGCATAAAATCAGGTGAGGCATGGAGAGATGGATCAGTGGTTAAGAGCACTGGCTACTCATGCAGAGGACCCAGGTTCAATTCTCTACCCACATGGCAGCTAACAACTGTCTGTCACTCCAGTTCCAGGGGATCCACACCCTCTCCTGACCTCCACAGTCAGGGCATGACATAGGTGCACCTACATGCATGCAGGGAATATACTCATGCACCTAAAATGAAAATAATTTTTTTTAATTTAAAAGAGATGGTTTGTATGAAATGCACAGAAATTCAATTAAAAACATACAATGAGGGGGCTGGAGGGATGGCCTAGCAGTTAAGAGCACCGACCGCTCTTACAGAGGACCCGGGTTTGAGCCCCAGCACCCATATGGTGGCCGAGAACCATCTGAAGCTCCAATTCCAGGAGAACTCCAGTTCCAGGTGAAACCGACACCCCCTTCTGACCTCCACGGCATTGCATGACACAGGTGCACAGACTTGCATGCAGACAGTGCATTCATACACATACAGAAATAAATAAAAAATTTAAAAAAACATACAATGAAAATAAAAAGATCAGAGAGAGATTAATTGTATCCTTGCTTGGTTGCTCAGGACTCAGCTTGCTTTTTCTTACACAGTCCAGGACCCAGTCCATGAAGTGGTGCTGCCCACATTCAGCATGGTCTTCTCAATTCAATTAACAATTAAGACAATACCCCATCCACATACCTCTAAGCTAATGTGATGTAGATAATTCCTCAAGCTCCTCTTCACTGGTGATTCTAGTCTGTGTCAAGCATACCCACCACATGAACAACTAGACATACAGTCCCAGAAGAAGACAGTATAGTAGATATACCCAAGACCTTGTCCCAGACATGTTCCAAGAACAGGAGACATAGCAAAAACATTTTATTTCCTCCCCTCATTTGGAACTAACTCATCCTTCTCACCAACAGACAAATGACTGCTTAAATTTGCTCAGTGTTTCCTAGTTTTCAGTGCAGTTTTACATATGCAGTTTTGTGTAAGAATCACAATAGATTCTGAGAACAAAGAGTACCATGTCATCTTCAGTTTCCCAAAGAGGAAATTGAGGCCTGGAGAAGGTTGTTAGCTTGCTCATGCTGAAGCAGTCAGGGAGCCACTGAGCTGCAGTAGCAGCGATAAAGCATCAACAGTATAAAAGTATCAACAGTATAAAAGCACTTAGGTCATACTAAATTCTGAGCATTTTTCCATAGATTACTTTTAGTTATTAGTAGAATTTGGTGAAAGGAATTTGTGTATTAATTTTATATCTTCCAGAGGAAGCAGTGAAGTGCTTTTCATACACAGACCCTCAAGGAGTGTTAGCGGATTGACTGAGTAGAATAGATAATATTTTGGCAGAGTCTTAATCTATAAAATCCTTTAAAAGAGACTGAATTTTAAATAAGTATAGTTAAGCATCTAAATGGGAGGGAGTATCTGTCTTATCCAGGAATATCAGTGTGCTCATGTGCTGAACTACTACATTCCAGCATAAACTTTCACTTTTCTGTGCACGTTAAATACCTATATTAGTTACTTCTCTTGTTGCTGTGGCAATGACCTGGTAAGAGCAACTTAAGAAAGGAAATGTTTGTGTTGGCTGACACGTTGGGTGCATAAGCTTCCATAGGGGCAGGAGGAGCAGCATGAGGGGAGGAGTATAAGGAAGCTAGTCACCTTGTGTCAGAAGTTAGGGGCAGCAAGAGCTGAGTGCTGGTGCTCCACTACTAAACTTTACTTTTATTCAGCCCTGCACCACAGCCGATGGGATGGCTCGCCTCAAATTCAGAATGGGTCTTCCTGCTCAGGCAAGCCACTCTGGAAACACCCTCACAAATGTACCCAGATGTAATTCTCTTAGGTGATTCTATTTTATTTTATTATTATTTTATGTGTAGGAGTATATTGCCTGCATGTGTGTAAGTACACCCATGTTATGCAATGACCCTGAAAGTCAGAAGGAGGCACTGGATTCCCCTGGAACTGGAGTTACCTGTGGCTCATAGCTGTCCTGTGGGTGCTGGGAATTGAACCTGGGTTCTCTGCAAGAGTAGCCAGTGCTCTTACCTGCTGAGACATGTCTCCAGCACCTCTCAGGTGATTCTAAATCCTGCCAAGCTGACAATATTAAATATTACAGTACTTCTCAGTGTTAGCCCAATCTTCAGCTGTGCCTTAGTTGGTATTCTGTAGATCCCCAAAAGGCCTATGCTTTTAAACCATTCTCCATCAATTGTCCTTTTCTGGATAGCTTTAATGTCAACTTGACATGCCTAGGTTGAAGGAGCCTCAATTGGGGAATTTCCTTCATTGGACTGGCCTATGGCTATGTCTGTAGGGTATTATCTTGATTGTTGACTGACGTTGAAGGGCCCATCCCATTGTGGGTGATGCTAACTCCTGGGCAGGTTGTTCTATATTGTATAAGAAAGTAGGCTGAGCATGGGCCAGGGGAGCAAGCCAGTAAGCAGCATTCCTCTATGGCCTGTGTTTCAGCTCCTGTCTTCAGGTTCCTGCCTTGAATTCCTCCTACCTTAGGCTCCCCTAAGTAATGAACCTAGGAGATATAAGATGAATGAACCTTTTCCTCCCCAAATTGGTATTGGTCAGAGTATTTTGTCACAGCGATTGAAAGCAAGCTAGAACAAAGATTGGTACCAGGATTGTGGGATATTGCTGAGACAGACCTAAGCTTGGTGTTTTCAGGATGATTATGGAAGTGTTTGAAACTTTGGGCTAGAAAAGCTATTAAATGCTTAGAGTTTGTTGCTGTGGATCTTGGCACAGCTATGCTGAAAGAGTTCTAGGTGATGGAGGCCTGGCTTGTGAAGCTTCAAAGGGAAGCAGAGAATAGTAGGACTGTTTGTGTGATGTTTTGAATTGAGAATCTGTGGATTCTGGTCAGCTGGGGCTGAAGAATCAGCTGTGATTAAGAAGAGACCAGAACCTGAAGTGAAACTTTTGTCTTACTGGGACAATGGATGCTGGTTAGCTGGGGTTATAAAAGATCAGCTCTAAGTGATAAGAGACCAGAATCACTGTGGTGAAATCCTCTGGGAAGAATTTCCTCAGGGTCAGCACACAGAAACTGTGATCCAGAGGAGGCATGAGCCTCCATCTCAAGCTAGAAATGGAACTTTGTAATGTGTAAGAGTCTTCCTATATGGTTCTGGTGTTGAAATGTGAAGGGGTCACAGAGAAGCTGAAGTTTGGCACTGTGAGAGGCCAGGAAAGGACATTAGTGAAAGTGCAGCCTCAGTTGCAGAGAAAATCTGAAGATTGCAGGGGTCTGAAGAGAACATGAGGCTTTGCACCCTGAGAGGCCAGAAAAGCCCATTGTTGAAGGCTCAGCCTCAGGTTCAGCGGTGCCCCCAGCATTTTGGAGATTCCAGGATTATGGGATGACCACCAAGGGCAGCAGCAGGTGTGGAATGGAGCTGGCCTTGGCCTGTGATGTTTTGTGCTGTGGACAACAGAGTTAGAGAAGTAGAACTACCAAAACCATCTGGGGCCCAGAAGATCACGAATGAGTCCCAGGTGTCCCCCCCTTTTGAGCTACTTTGCGGGACTTAGGTTTCGCTTAGGTGTGCCCAATTATTATATTATATTTAAAATAATACAGTACTTGGATTTTACAGAAGCCCACAGTTAAGAGATTTTTTTCAGATTATTTATTTATTTTTCTTTTCACAGAAGAACAGAAACAATGCAAAATGACAGTGACAAAACAAAGCAACAAGAACAAACAAAAAGGGGGGGGGAGGAATTTCCATTTCTTATTCTGGTGAAATAATCAAACTGCAGGGCTTGGTATGTCCTTCTCTTTTTTGCCTTCTCTCTTTTCTTTCTTCTTTTCTTGCTCTTTCCAGGCTACCAGAAGGATATGTGTTTACTGGGTAGTGCAGGAAGCCTTGAGTTCTCAGCTGAGAGAGTCTGGTTACTTTGGGCAGCCTCATTCCTAAACTGCCTAGGCAATTTATAGATCCTGTTTAGTTATGTTATCCTCTGAAAAGGGTCACCCCCAATTGCCAGAAGGGAATCTGGTTGCTGACTGCTCTGACTTCTTCCATGCTGAAAAGGGACGTTGGGTGTTGCAACTGGGGTATCCCCCATTCAGAGGGTCAATCTAAAAGACCCCCAAGCATAACAATAGAGAGAGAAAAAGTCTTTGACTGGTACCCATGAAAGTGAAATAAAGGCAGGAGTAGTTAAGTACCTGATCTAAGCAGAATACCAGAAGAAGTAAGAACAGGGAGAATAAAGGCCCAAATTAAAAGTTCATTAGAATTTTTTGACCAGGGACTTCAAAGCATCCATTTATTAGATTTCTCCTGTTCATTTGGCCATGATGTCTGGACTTGGGATCTGCTTTTCAGGCTTTTTAATAGTCAGGATATGAGTTTCCACTTAGAGAGTTGCTAGGAAGAAAGAGGAAATTTTATTACTGGGCATTAACTAACAAAAATAGTGGGCTTGTCCTTGGCTGCAGGTGACCCTACTCTGTTAATGAAGGCCAACCTCTAAAGTTTTTATGTCTGTTTAACATTATTTCATATAACTTTAAGCTCAATATGTGGAGGTACAGACTTTTCAATGGACTGTGAACTTTTAAGTATTTGGACTTTTTAAATTTTTTTGTTTATTTATTATTTTTATATGTATAAGTGTACTGTCTGCATGTAGGTTGGTGTACCCATGTAGTGCAATGCCATGGAGGTCAGACAAGGGCATCAGATTCCCCTGGAACTGGAGTTAAAGATGGTTCTTATCCACCATGTGGAGGCTGGGAATCAAACCCAGGTCCTCTGCAAGAGCAGTCGGCACTCTTAACTGCTGAGCCATCTCTCCAGCCCCAGTATTTGTATTTTTTAAGGACTGTGGGGCTTTTAAGGGTGCACTGTCTTGCATCATGATATTAATGCATATAGCATATCTTGGGGATAAGAAATGGAAAGGTGGTGGTTTAATACTGATGTGTTTTGTGTGTCAAGTTGACAAGGGGCCTATTGTCCTGGATAGCTTTAGTATCAACTAGACACACTGAGGTTGAAGGAGCCTCAATAGGGGAATTTCCTCCATTAGACTGGCCTGTGGTCATGTCTGTGGGGTATTTTCTGGATCGTTGAGTGACGTTGAAGGGTCCAACCCACTGTGGACAGTGCTACCCCTGGGAAGGTTATTACATATTGTATAGGAAAACAGCCTGTGCATGGTCCAGGGGAGCAAGCCAGTAAGCAGTATTCTTCTCTGGCCTGTGTTTCAGCTCTTGCCTTCAAGTTCCTGCCCTGAATTCCTACCTTGGGCTCCCTAAGTGATGAACTATGACATGGGAGTTGTAATACAAATAAGCCTTTTCCTCCCCAAGTTGATATTGGACACAGTGTTTTGCCACAGCTATTGAAAGCAAACTAGAACATGTTGTATAGTTGATAGCCACAGTTATGGCCACTATGCTCATTGTCTATGTATAATCTAAAACACAGAGGATCTTTTAGTGCTCTTTGACCTCCAGCTACTATTTACATCTTAGTGAGAGTAAAGATTTTAAACACAGGCTTAAATAAAAATAGGGCAACAAAATAAAGCAATCTGAGTCTAGAGAGGAGGAAGGAATTGATGCAGAAAGGAGGCAGGACTAAGCACGCACTCTACATACATGTCACTAAGGAGCAAATGAGTACAGAGTCACGCTTCCAGGCCAGCTACTCACTATTCCCCAGTTGCATCACCAATTCCTCATCCTTCCACCAGGACTGCCACACATCTGTGCTCTCTCTCAGAGACATTCTCCTAACTTACTCCCATAACACAATTCAGTCACCAGGGAAAAATGTTTCTAATATGATTATTTCTACAATTCCATAAAAGCAAAAGAGTAGGCACAATAAACATCAATGAACCAAAACCCACTATAGACAAATTAGAAAAGATATACCAAATAGAAAAATGTTTTATTACTTACTAAGATCTTTATTGCAGTTTCTTTTCTTTGAGGTCTTAGTTATCATGGTCAGTCAAATACTTGTATTGTTTAGGGACAAGAGCTTAGGGAGGTTTAGTGAGAAGAGTGGAGTTCCGAACCATTTGAAATCTTCCACTTCCAAAAAGAGAATGGGAGAAGGAAACAGAAGCTGATTGTGAGTGCACTTGTGCTTACAGGTAGATGACATGTTTCCATCCCTTAGGGCAAGCAACAACATTACCTTCTTACTCATCTTCAAGCATCATTCTTTACAACAAAGCTCAACTTCTTGCCTTACTGGAATCTTCCTGGATTTCAGATCTAAAGGGAAGTCTTCCTTCTTAGAAATCCTAATGTTCACTCAACTTGGACTGCCCCTTAGCAGCAAATATGGCATCTTTATGCAGCGAACTAGATGATGATGTTCTGTTTACCAAGCCCACTAAGTAAGATTGCATAGCTGTGGCTCCAAGCATGGGAAACAAAGTCCCATCACCCAGGTTACTGAACCAGGCTTCCTAGGCCAGCTTCTCTGCACCTTTTATCTAGTAGAGCTTAATAAAGTCCATTGGGTCATGTGAAAAAAATATTCAGGAAATGGAATTTTGCTAAATAAAAGGTCCAGAGACCAGAGGTTCCCTTCTGTATGTATATCATCAGAGTTCAAGTTGATTTGTCTGGATCCACCTATAACCAAGAGGGATCCAAACATAAAACTTTGCCCACCATATGCAGGAGGAGTTGAATGTTTTTAATTCATAGACAGAGAATTTTTTTTTCATTCTGTATCTTGGCATATCTTAAGAAAGTAAGGATAAACACACAATGAAAAAACAACATGGGACAAACTCATAATAAATCCACACAAACTCTACCAGTCCTATAGAAGATTCCTACAATGAGATCTCCCTGGAAGTAACCCAAGACATAGATCTTAGAAGAACAATCATAGATATACCCAAAGAAATCAAGGAATATAAAGAACAAATCACAGAACTAAAGGGAGAGAATGACAGACTCAGGAAGGAACTAAAGGGAGAGAATAACAAACTCTGGAAGGAACTAGAGGGAGACAATGACAAACTCTGGAAGGACATGGAAACACTGAAAAGATTCCATGCTGAAATGCAAAAAGAAACCAGCCAGCAAAGTAAGGAGCTACAAGAGGATAATGACAAGCTCCAAAAGGAAGTGGAAATACTAAAGATTTCACAGGATGAAATGAAAAAGGAAATCAAACACTCACCCAATCAACAGGAAAGGATGGGAGAAAGCCTCACTAACAGATTGGATAAAGCAGAAAATAGGATATCAACACTGGAAGATAAAGAGGAAGAACTAGAAAGCTCAAGAAAAAATATGAAAATTAAAAAAAAACACAAGAGTGGAACAATGAGGAAACATGGAACACTATGAAAAAAAAACAAACTTCAGCATCATACAGATAGAGGAAGGAGAAGGATCCCAAGACAATGTTATTGATAAGATCTTCAAGAGAATAATAGAAAAAAATTCCCCAAACTGAAAAATGACAAGCCCATACAAATACAAAAAGCACATAGAACACCAAATAGACAAGACCAGAAAAGAAACTCTCCATGCCATAACATAGTTAAAATGCTAGATGCCCAAAACAAAGACAAAATACTGAAAGCCACAAGAGATAAACAACTAGTTACATGCAAGGGGAAACCCATCCGAATTACAGCTGACTTTTCAGTGCAAACAATGAAAGCCAGAAGAATGTGGACCAAAGTATTCCCAGTATTAAACGACCATAGAGGACAACCCAGATTGCTCTACCCAGCAAAAATGTCGATTATAATTGGAGGAGAAAGACAAATCTTTCATCACATAAACAACATGAAAGAATACATGTTCAGAAAATACTCAAAGCAACTCAAAGGAAAGAGGAAAGAAGCAACTATCCTCAAGCAGATAGAGAATAAATTAATAAAAGTATAACTGCAAAAATACAAACACTTAGACAAAGAATGAAAACAGAAAATAAGGTGAAAGGAAGAAACACACATCTCTCAATAATAACCTTACATATTAATGGTCTAAACTCTCCAATCAAAAGACATATATTGAGAGAATGGATTAGAAAACACAATCCATCTATATGCTGTCTACAAGAAACACAACTGACCCTCAAGGACAGGCACCAACTTAAAGTGAAAGGATGGAAAGAAAATATTCCGAGCAAATGGTACCAAAAAGCAAGCAGGAGTTGCTATCCTAATATCAGACAAAATAGACCTCAAAGTAAAACTAATCAGAAGAGACAAAGAGGGCCATTTCATCCTTATCAAAGGAACAATTAACTATGAAGATTTCACAATCATAAATATATATGTACTGAGCTTTATAAACAAAATCCTGCAAGACTTTAAGGTACATATTAATCCTAGCACGCTAGTTGTGGGGGACTTCAGTGCCCCCACTGAGACCTTTGGATAGGTCAACTGGACAAAGAATAAACAGAGAGACATCTGAACCTAACAATACAATGCACCAAATGGACATCACATACATCTACTGAATATTCCACCCAAACACCAGAGAATACACTTTCCTACTCAGCACCCCACAGAACATTCTCCAAAATTGACCACATACTGGGACACAGAAAAAACTCAACAAATACAAAAGGATTGGAATAATTTCATGCATTCTATCAGACCACAGTGCAATAAAGCTCAATATCAACACCAGGATAACCCTTACTATCTATAAGAACATATGGAGACTAAACACACTCCTGAAAAAAGAATGGGTCAAAGAAGAAATAAAGAAATAAAAGCAGTCCTGGAACTAAACAAAAATAATACACACAACAAAATCTATGGGATACTTTAAAAGCAATCCTAAGAAAGAAGTTTATAGCCCTGGGTGCCTACATTAAAAAAAACAAAAACAAAAACAGAAAGAGCACAAATAAAGGATCTAACACCGCAGCTAAAAACACTTGAGAGACAACAACAAATGAACTCTAAACCCAACAAACAGAAAGAAATAACAAAAACCAGAGCAGAAATCAATGAAATAGAAACAAAGGAAACAATAAAAAAATCAATGAATCAAAAAGTTGGTTCTTTGAAAGGATAAACAAGATAGACAGACCTTTACCCCAGTTAACCAAAAGAGCAACTCCAAATCAATAGAATTCACAAAGATATGTGAAACATCACAACAGACAATGAAAAGATTCAGACAATCATATGAGAATACTTAAAAAATACTATACTCTACTAAATTTGAAAACCTAAGAGAAATGGATGAATATCTGAAATCCTGGGAATCATCAAGCTTAACCAAGAAGAAATTGACAGCTTAAACAGTCCCATAATATATGAGGAAATTGAAAATGTAATAAGAAAAACTTCCCAACTAAAAAAAAGCTCAGGCCCAGATGGCTTCACAGCAGAATTCAATAAAACATTTAAAGAGGACTTACAACCATTACTACTCAAACTTTTCAGAAGAATACAAACAGAGGGAAATCTCCCAAACTCCTTCTATGGAGACAGCATTACCCCAATAGCAAAACCAGACAAAGATACAACCAGAAAAGAAAATTATAGACTCATCTCATTAATAAATATAGATGCAAAAATTCTCAACAAAATACTTGCAAACTGCATACAGACCCATATCAAAAAGATCATCCATCATCATCAAGTTGGATTCATACCAGAGATGCAGGGATGGTACAACATACGCAAATCAATAAATATCATAAAATACATAAATTGACTGAAAGACAAAATCCACACAATCATCTCAATTGATGCAGAAAAAGCCTTCAACAACATCCAGCATCCCTTGTGATTAAAGTCCTAGAGGGAATTGGACTGGAGGGATCATTCCTCAATCAAGGCATATACAACAAACCCATAGCCAACATCATTCTAAATCTAGAAAAGTTAGAAGCATTCCCATTAAAAGTAGGAACCTGGCAAGGCTGCCCCTTATCACCACTCCTCTTCAATACAGTGCTTGAAATGCTTGCTAGGGCAATGAGGCAAGAAAGGGAAATTAAAGGAGTACTAACTGGAAAAGAGGAAGTCAAACTATTCCTGTTTGAAGTTCATATGATAGTTTACCTAATCGATGCTAAAAACTCTATCAGAAAACTCATAGAAATGATTAAGAGTTTCAGTAAAGTGTCAGGATACAAAATTAACCGAGAAAAAATTAGTAGACTTTCTTTACATCAATAAGAAGCAACTGGAGAAGGAATATAAGGAGACCTTCCCATTCACAATAGCCTCAAAAACAATAAGATACCTAGGAACAAACCTAACCAAAGACACCAAAGATCTCTACAACAAGAATTTTAAACCCCTGAAGGAGATTGAAGGAGACATCAGAAGATGGAAAGACCTCCCATGCTCAGGGACTGGAAAAATTAATATAGTAAAAATGTCTATTCTACCCAAATTAATATATAGATTCAATGTAATTCCAATTAAAATCCCCAAAGAGTTTCTTCACAGAATTGGAAAAACAAACATCTTTAAATTCATATGGAAAAACAAAAGGCCTCAAATAGCCAAAGCAACCCTGAGCAAAAAGAACAATACAGGGGGGATCACTATACCAGATTTCAAATGATATTACAGGGCTATAGTCATAAAATCAGCCTGGTACTGGCACAAAAACAGACTCACAGACCAATGGAACAAAACTGAAGATCCAAACTTGAGCACATACAATTTCAGCCACAGCATCTTCAGCAAATGGTGCTGGCAAAACTGGATCACCACTTGTAGAAGAATAAAATTAAACCCCTACCTCTCATCCTGTACAAAAATCAAATCCAAATGGATCAAAGACCTCAATGTCTGAAACTCTGAAAGTGATAGAAGAAAACGGTGGCAGCAACCTACAAGACATAGGTGTAGGAAAAGACTTTCTAACTCAGACAGCAGCTGCACAAAAAATAAGGTCAAAAATTGACAAGTGGGACCTCCTTAAACTCAAAAGCTTCTGTACAGTGAAAGAAATAATCAATGAATGGAGGAGAAAACCCACAGAGTGGGAGGAAACCTTCACTGCTGATACATCTGAAAGAGCATTAACTTCCAGAATATAGAAACTACTCAAAAAACAAAGAAGATAAATGGCTCACTCAAAAGATGGAGTAAAGAGCTGAACAGAGACTCAAATGTGAGGAAGTATAGATGGCTGAGAAAGAACTTAAAAAGTGTTCAACATTGCTAATAATTAAGGAAACGCAAATTAAAATCACTTTTTAAGATATCATCTTACTCTGAAAAGACTGGCTATGATGAAGAAAACAAAAAACACCAAATGCTGGAGAGGTTGTGGGGAAAAGGGAACACTCATCCACTGCTGGTAGGAACATAAACCACTATGGAAAGCATTATGGAGAACTTTTAAAAGATTCAAAATGAGCCTACCACCTGACCCAGTCATACTGCTCCTGGGTATATACCCACAAGACTCATCTTACCACAGAGATACCTGCATATCCATGTTTATTGCAGCTCTCTTCACAATAGAGAAGAGCTGGAAACAACCCAAATGCCCCTCAACAAAGGAGTGAATAAAAAAATGTGGTACATCTACACAATGGAATTCTATACAGTGATAAAGAAAGATGACATCATGAACTTTACAGGTAAGTAGACAGAACTAGAAGCCATTATGTTAAGTGAAGTAACACAGTCCCAGAAAAACAAATTACAAATGGTATCCCTCATTTTTGGATGCTAGCACCAAAACCCTAGCTGTAAGGCAAACTGAGCAATGTTAACGTTATATTTCTTTTTATCTGAAAGCAACTGTGCTCTTATAATGTGAATTCTTTTAATCTGTTCTATAATTAACCTACCACTTATTTTCAGACTTTGTAATTTTGGTATATAGGTGGAGGGTATGTATGTATATTTTAGAGTAGTATAAAATTAAAGGGAATAATGTGAATTTCTAAATATGTTTCAGAAATTTCATACTGCTTAGTTTCAGATGTCATAATTTGGGTAGAGATGTGATGTATATATAGGCATATTCTGGGGCAATACAACTCAGAGGGAACAACAACAAAAAGACTGGGTTAAAGAACTGACTTGAACAATAAACTTCTGCCCAAAACAATAAAACCTCTGCATAGAAAAACTTTTAAAAGACTGAGAAAAAGATGCAAGACATGTATGGCAGAATGCATGAACTGGGGTGGGGTGGGGGGCATGGAAAGAGGAATTAGTCTAAATTGGATTGAGAAATGTTATATGAAATATACAGTACTTCAAAAAAATAAAAATTATAAAAAAGAAAGGATAGATCAAGATGGGCTGGGGCTGCAGGTGCATTCTGAGTAGCTAAGGCAAAGTTGGGAAAGGGGACTTAGGGGCCCTCAAGAGCATTGGAAAGCACTGGAGGTGGTCCTACAGACGTGGCCCGAGGGTGTCAGGAGACAACATGGAAAACCCAGGTGTTGGCTGAGCCTCCCTCCCACTGGACCCAGGTACAGATCTTGAAGGCTGCCTGGGGGATCCATGGGTGGACCATGGGTGGTGTGCAGTGATTCTGTGAGGACGTCTCACTGGGTGGGTGATGGGGGCTCACCCAACTTTGGCATGGAGGACTCCAGCTGCACAGCAGGGGAGGTGTTTTGACATTCCAGCCCACAGGACCCAGGACCTGCAGCACCTGGGGCCCTCAGGATGCATGTTCCGCTGGCCTGGCAGCTTAGGGAAGCTTGGGTATTGTGTGGCTCCAGCCACTGGTCAAGCTATTTACTGGTTGGGTGATGGGTACTGGTCTGTCCAGTGCTAGGACAGAGGTGAGACTTTGGAGCCTCAACTATACATATCGGTACACCACTATTGATACCAGCCATGTGCCCCAGTTTCTGGTACCAAAGATGCTCTTTCTGATACCAGCCACAGATACACCTACCCTCTCTTCCCAATATACACCCCCCAACTTCTTTGTAAACTCACTTTCTTATTTTCCTGGGTTTAAAACTGCCACTTTGGGAGAATTCTAACACTGGTTATCCTGATCCTGACACAGGCAGGCCAGTCCCCACCCAATAAACCCCGACTTCCTTTTCAGGGTCCCCCTCTACCTGAACCTAACACTTTATAGTAGCAGGATCAGGATGAGAGGGAAGAGAGACACTTGGATTATAAATGTGTCCTCCCAAGGTAGAGATCCCTACTGTAGATACTTTCTCCAGCTGATTCAGAAGAATTCTGTGTCTTTAGCTCATGTCTATGGATGAGTTTCTATATATAAGTCTCAAGGTTTGAAAGCAAAATTTCCCTGTATTAGTCACTTTTCTGTTGCTGTGATAAAACACCATGACCAAAGAACTTATAAAAGGAAGAGTTTATTTGAGCTTACGATTGACGGTTCCAGGCAATTAGAGTCCATTGTGGCAGGAGGAATGGCGGCTGGAGCTGGAGCAGCATGCCGAGGGTCACATCTCGCAATGAACACAGGAAGCAGAGAGAGAGCGCAACTGGAGACCGTGAGGCTTGTTAAACTCACCAAGCCTGCCCCCAGTGACATACCTCCCCCAGCATGGCCACACCTTCTAAGACCTCCAAAAACAGCGCCACCAACTGGAGACAAAATGTCTGAATACTTAAAGCCTATGGGGAACACCCATTTAAACCACCACATTCCACTCCCTGGCCCCCATAGGCTCCTGACCATATAAAACGCAAAATGCATTTAGTCCAACCTTAAAAGTCCCCATAGTCTTTACCAGTTTCAATGCCATTCAAAAGTCTACAGTCCAAAGTCTCTTCTGAGACTCAGGCCAATCTCCTAAACTGTAAGCTCCTATGAAATCAAAGGACAAATTACATACTCCCAATGTACAGTGGAACTGAATACACATTCCCATTCCAAAAGGGAGGAATAGAGGCATAGTGAGGAAATACTGGACCAAAACAAGACCAAAAACCTGCAGGGCAAACACCAAGTCCAGTAGCTCCATGTGCGACTTCTAGGACTTGACTTCCAAAGGGCTTAGATGGCTCAGCTCTTCCAGCTTTGCTTGCAACATACATCTCTTTCTTAGGCTGGTACCACTCCCTGTATGCAGCTCTGCTTGGCAAATATCTCACAGGTCTGGCATCTCGAATGTCTTCTTGGGGTCTCCGCTGCCAACCAGACTTCACATTCAC
>VZQC01006876.1:1648197-1658245 GCA_009823505.1 Rhizomys pruinosus
AAAAAAACATACAATGAAAATAAAAAGATCAGAGAGAGATTAATTGTATCCTTGCTTGGTTGCTCAGGACTCAGCTTGCTTTTTCTTACACAGTCCAGGACCCAGTCCATGAAGTGGTGCTGCCCACATTCAGCATGGTCTTCTCAATTCAATTAACAATTAAGACAATACCCCATCCACATACCTCTAAGCTAATGTGATGTAGATAATTCCTCAAGCTCCTCTTCACTGGTGATTCTAGTCTGTGTCAAGCATACCCACCACATGAACAACTAGACATACAGTCCCAGAAGAAGACAGTATAGTAGATATACCCAAGACCTTGTCCCAGACATGTTCCAAGAACAGGAGACATAGCAAAAACATTTTATTTCCTCCCCTCATTTGGAACTAAGTCATCCTTCTCACCAACAGACAAATGACTGCTTAAATTTGCTCAGTGTTTCCTAGTTTTCAATGCAGTTTTACATATGCAGTTTTGTGTAAGAATCACAATAGATTCTGAGAACAAAGAGTACCATGTCATCTTCAGTTTCCCAAAGAGGAAATTGAGGCCTGGAGAAGGTTGTTAGCTTGCTCATGCTGAAGCAGTCAGGGAGCCACTGAGCTGCAGTAGCAGCGATAAAGCATCAACAGTATAAAAGTATCAACAGTATAAAAGCACTTAGGTCATACTAAATTCTGAGCATTTTTCCATAGATTACTTTTAGTTATTAGTAGAATTTGGTGAAAGGAATTTGTGTATTAATTTTGTATCTTCCAGAGGAAGCAGTGAAGTGCTTTTCATACACAGACCCTCAAGGAGTGTTAGCGGATTGACTGAGTAGAATAGATAATATTTTGGCAGAGTCTTAATCTATAAAATCCTTTAAAAGAGACTGAATTTTAAATAAGTATAGTTAAGCATCTAAATGGGAGGGAGTATCTGTCTTATCCAGGAATATCAGTGTGCTCATGTGCTGAACTACTACATTCCAGCATAAACTTTCACTTTTCTGTGCACGTTAAATACCTATATTAGTTACTTCTCTTGTTGCTGTGGCAATGACCTGGTAAGAGCAACTTAAGAAAGGAAATGTTTGTGTTGGCTGACACGTTGGGTGCATAAGCTTCCGTAGGGGGCAGGAGGAGCAGCATGAGGGGAGGAGTATAAGGAAGCTAGTCACCTTGTCAGAAGTTAGGGGCAGCAAGAGCTGAGTGCTGGTGCTCCACTACTAAACTTTACTTTTATTCAGCCCTGCACCACAGCCGATGGGATGGCTCGCCTCAAATTCAGAATGGGTCTTCCTGCTCAGTCAAGCCACTCTGGAAACACCCTCACAAATGTACCCAGACGTAATTCTCTTAGGTGATTCTATTTTATTTTATTATTATTTTATGTGTAGGAGTATATTGCCTGCATGTGTGTAAGTACACCCATGTTATGCAATGACCCTGAAAGTCAGAAGGAGGCACTGGATTCCCCTGGAACTGGAGTTACCTGTGGCTCATAGCTGTCCTGTGGGTGCTGGGAATTGAACCTGGGTTCTCTGCAAGAGTAGCCAGTGCTCTTACCTGCTGAGACATGTCTCCAGCACCTCTCAGGTGATTCTAAATCCTGCCAAGCTGACAATATTAAATATTACAGTACTTCTCAGTGTTAGCCCAATCTTCAGCTGTGCCTTAGTTGGTATTCTGTAGATCCCCAAAAGGCCTATGCTTTTAAACCATTCTCCATCAATTGTCCTTTTCTGGATAGCTTTAATGTCAACTTGACATGCCTAGGTTGAAGGAGCCTCAATTGGGGAATTTCCTTCATTGGACTGGCCTATGGCTATGTCTGTAGGGTATTATCTTGATTGTTGACTGACGTTGAAGGGCCCATCCCATTGTGGGTGATGCTAACTCCTGGGCAGGTTGTTCTATATTGTATAAGAAAGTAGGCTGAGCATGGGCCAGGGGAGCAAGCCAGTAAGCAGCATTCCTCTATGGCCTGTGTTTCAGCTCCTGTCTTCAGGTTCCTGCCTTGAATTCCTCCTACCTTAGGCTCCCCTAAGTAATGAACCTAGGAGATATAAGATGAATGAACCTTTTCCTCCCCAAATTGGTATTGGTCAGAGTATTTTGTCACAGCGATTGAAAGCAAGCTAGAACAAAGATTGGTACCAGGATTGTGGGATATTGCTGAGACAGACCTAAGCTTGGTGTTTTCAGGATGATTATGGAAGTGTTTGAAACTTTGGGCTAGAAAAGCTATTAAATGCTTAGAGTTTGTTGCTGTGGATCTTGGCACAGCTATGCTGAAAGAGTTCTAGGTGATGGAGGCCTGGCTTGTGAAGCTTCAAAGGGAAGCAGAGAATAGTAGGACTGTTTGTGTGATGTTTTGAATTGAGAATCTGTGGATTCTGGTCAGCTGGGGCTGAAGAATCAGCTGTGATTAAGAAGAGACCAGAACCTGAAGTGAAACTTTTGTCTTACTGGGACAATGGATGCTGGTTAGCTGGGGTTATAAAAGATCAGCTCTAAGTGATAAGAGACCAGAATCACTGTGGTGAAATCCTCTGGGAAGAATTTCCTCAGGGTCAGCACACAGAAACTGTGATCCAGAGGAGGCATGAGCCTCCATCTCAAGCTAGAAATGGAACTTTGTAATGTGTAAGAGTCTTCCTATATGGTTCTGGTGTTGAAATGTGAAGGGGTCACAGAGAAGCTGAAGTTTGGCACTGTGAGAGGCCAGGAAAGGACATTAGTGAAAGTGCAGCCTCAGTTGCAGAGAAAATCTGAAGATTGCAGGGGTCTGAAGAGAACATGAGGCTTTGCACCCTGAGAGGCCAGAAAAGCCCATTGTTGAAGGCTCAGCCTCAGGTTCAGCGGTGCCCCCAGCATTTTGGAGATTCCAGGATTATGGGATGACCACCAAGGGCAGCAGCAGGTGTGGAATGGAGCTGGCCTTGGCCTGTGATGTTTTGTGCTGTGGACAACAGAGTTAGAGAAGTAGAACTACCAAAACCATCTGGGGCCCAGTCATCTGACAGTGACATGTGTTTCAATGCTTCCAAGGTAGAGGAGATGGAAGGGCCCATGGAACAGGGAAATGGACACATCCAGTGAGATCCTGAAGATCATGTACTCCGGCTGGATTTCCTCCTTAATAAGATTCCATTTTAAGGCATAGTATCACTTCTGCTTGAAGGTCAAGTAGTATTGCCTACATAGAAATGTTCTAGATCTCTACCCTCTTTGAAATGAGACAACCTCAAGGTCAACAAAAGACCCTCCAAAGAAGACCATCCACAATACAGTGTTTTCATTCTGAACCTAGACTCCCTAGAACCCAAAGGCTATGAAGGGAGTTAACTAAGCTTCTCAGCCCTGATATTTAGCAATCTGCCACCTCCAAAAGGAAAACAGAAAACCCTGGCCACAGGAAAACCAGTCCTGGCTTCCCCTGTGTAGCGATTTTTCAGAAGGTGGGTGGGACAACTGTCACAACCTCTTTTCAGCTATGGCTCAGCTGCAGCTCCCAAGAGTGCCCAAACTGAATGTGGGTGGCAAAGCTTAAAATGTTCTTTTCCAATTGTTCAAAATCTCCCACAATCTGGGTGGGAAACTTGGCTGTTTGCCAGGGCAGAACCAGCCCCTCCAACTCTGATTTTAAGAGCCAATAGGACAATTTTCACTGCTAGAAGCTACACACCCTGTTGTTCTTATGTTACACAGGAGGCAACATGCATTTTTAAATTCTGGACTTTTACACATACTGCATAGAAAAGAATCCTTCTGGATTTCAAGTCAGTGACATCTTTGATGGGACTGGGTAATTGGAAAAGGGATTTAAACAGGCCTGGAGACCTTCCAGCCCAGTGGAATTTGCAAACACCGGACAGAATCCATAAGCAAACAGAATTTACAAAGAAACTCTCCCCTCTGGAATTAGTCAAGAATCCAATTTGAAGAGATTTTTTTTAGTTTATTCTGAGGTAGTGCCAGAAAGCCCTGAGAATAGGAACAAAGAAGAACCTGGAATGGGAGTGGGGCAGGCAACGAGGGAAAGTCACCTTATACATTTAGAGAAAAAAATGTGTAAAGATTGTTGTATTTGTCAATTCCTGGTGGTGAAGGTATGTGGTGAGACATGTGAAATAAAAGCTCTAACACCACAAGGATGGATTATGTCTCTTCTAGGGACCTCCTCCTAGAAGTTCTAGAAATGTTTTTACGGAGGGCTGGAGAGATGGCTCAGTGGTTAAGAGCACCGACTGTTCTTGCAGAGGACCTGGGTTTGATTCCAGCACCCACATGGCGGCTAAGAACCATCTTTAACTCCAGTTCTAGGAGAATCCGATGCCCTCTTCTGACCTCCAAGACACGGGCACACCAACCTACATGCAGACAGTACATTCATACACATTAAATTTTTTTAAATGGTGGTAGAAATGATTTTACAAAAAATGTGTCTCCAGGAGAGCAAGCAGCTGGGACAATGGGATGCTTTAAGTCATTCCTGATCACGCATGTGCATGGATGCACACATGACAATTGTATGAAACAGATTCTCGGTTAAGTCATTAGATAGGGTGGAATTGGAGGCTTTCACTAACTGCTCATTTTCCCAGACAGAAGGTATGACTAGAAGCACAGTCAGCATGCCTGCGCACACAAGGTAGAGGCACCTGGCTTTCTCTGAAGAAAGACATTCTTTGACTTAAGACGTAAGGGAAATATTCCTTCTCAATCCTTTGTATTCACAACCATTTAAATGGCCTGGAAATATGTAAGGTGGATGGTCCCTCATGCCACCACCCACCTTAAAAGATTACACTTTACTCAGAGCCTCTGAGAAGCCTCTAGAGGGGTTTCTTTAATAAATCTTTATTTTAAGTTTTAGAATGGCATTATATTTACAGAAGAATTAAGAAGATATTAACAGAACTCCCAGATGTTCAACATATTCATTTTCCCCCATTATTATATTTTATTGGCATGACACATTTGTCACAATTAATGAACCAATAGTGATATGCTATTAACTGAATGAAGCCCACCATCAGTTTTTACCCAATATTCTTTTCCTGTTCTGGGATCCCATTGAGGACAACATATGACATTTGGTGATCAGGTCTCCCTAGGTTCCTCTTCCCTGAAATTAATTCTTGTAAACTGCTTCTGATGACTTTGATGGTTTTGAGGAGCACTGAGTAAGTATTTGGTAGAATATGCTTGTCCCAACTGGGATCTAGCTAATAATGTCTATCTCATGATGATTTTGACTGTGGAATTTGGAGAGGGAGGCACTGAGATTTTAATCACACAACACTAAGAATGCATCCCATCTGTAACCTATCAGCTGTTGATGCTGACCTTCATCACCTTGGTGACATAGTGCTCCCCTAAGAAGTACTGTTTCCCCTTGCTATCCTGCACCCTTTGGAAGAAAGTTTTAAAACCAACACTTTAAGAGTGACGTGGTCCACCTTCTTGATCATGCCATTGCTACTTGCACCTCTTGGACTTATTCTGCATGAACAATGTGTGTTCTTCCCCATCTGTTTATTTGCTCATTTGCTCATACTGTACCCTCATGGATGTTTGTACTTTGGCTTAGACTCCATACCTGTTACTTTGCCACTCTAATTATTCCATTTTTCACCATCCACAACTCTTTAAACTGGTTCCATCAAGTATTTTACTCTCCCTCTTCCAATACTGTAGGTTAGAAATGGTTTCTTTGGTTTTTAGGATTATGGTTGCTTCAGAATTATCTTATACATTTCCTAAACCCCTTCTAGAATCAGGGATTTCTCCCAAGATCCCTAGCTCTTTGTAGCAGAGATTTCCTACCCGGGAGGTACCTATGCATCCTGGCCCCACCTCTGCCTGATTACCAGGCAAAACAAGGAGCAGAGTTTCCAATCTTAATCTGCAGAAACTAGAGAGTTTATTCAGGCTTGCCTACAAAGTGATGGGTACAAGATACCTACCACTTAGTAGCTGAGCAAGGATTCTCTTTTCCCTGATGGCTGCCCAGAGTCCTGGCATAAACCCAGTGGCCTCCACCCATGATGGCAAAATGGCGAGCACATGCCAGCTCCCACACAGCTGGCTTTAGATGCCTGAATCCTCTCCCAACATGATGCTGGTGGCTTTCCAAAGGTCCTAGCACACATGCTCCTGAGCACTGCGCTGCGGTATTGCCTTTGCCCTTAGCCCCTCCTTCACATAAACTAAACTCTGTCTTTGTAGTTCACAGCTTGTCTGATAATAAGTCCACTTCAAAAGAAGGTGTATTTTATCCCACACCCCTTTATTGGAGAAAATGTTAGAAACTAATACCTGAATGCTAGGTGTTCTCTTGCTTCTGAGTGTACTTGCTTCTAGACCCTCTACCTTTAGAACAAAGAAATTATGCATTATAGCCACACATGCACATATATACTTGTTTATGTAACTACCTGTGTCTACTTTAAGCTAAGCATTAACTCATACTGACATGTTCTGTATAGTATTTTTATTTTAGATGTATTAATTAGAGTTGGGCACCCCATAATCACTTATTCTCTGTATTTTGACCAGACGTGGATCTCTATACTACTGTCCATCTATTGCAAAAAGAAACTTCTGTGATAAGGGTGTCTACAATGGTTATGCCATCCCTGGGCAGGTGGTCCTAGGCCATGTAAGGAAAGTAGTTTAGCAAGACTGGGGAGCAAGCCAAATAAAGCAGCATAGCCAAGTAAATATTATTTCCTCAAGTTGCTGCTGGTCAGTGTTTTACCACAGCAATAGAAAGCTAACTAGGTCTAGGGTAAGAGCTATACTTACCTGTGAGTATTAAGATAACTATTTAGATTACAGTCAGAAATTATATTGGTTTAGGGAAATACTTGTAGGTTATCCTCTAGGGTCTTCAATCATAATTATTTGGCTAGGTTTACCATATCAGGCTTAAATTTCTATTTATTGGGTAGATCGTGGGTCCAATCAGGTAGTTACTTGTTACCTCCAATATAAAAATGCCACTATTGCACCATTAGTGATATCTTGCTGGCCAAGCTGTCATTGTGGTTTGTAGGCTTTACAGCTGGGTAGCCAGGTCCAATTGATGCATCTAAATTGCAACTCCTACACCTAAAGCTCAGAGAACATCATGGAACTTGGAGCTGAAAGAGCCAGAGGACCAGGACATCTGCTGCTAAATAGTGTATTCTAGACAGGACAGGGAAGCCTAACAAGACCTGCATGATCATAACACGAGTTAAATGTCAACATGGATGGGGAAATTTGACAAGGGTCCACCTACAGCTCAGTGGGTGCTGAGAAAGAAAATCAGTTTTCTCCAAGGACAAGCTCCTACTTCCAGCTTACTGAGAATTTCTGAATCTACTTTTTATGTACATAGAAAAATGAAAATATCAATAGGAAAACAATATTGTGTTCTCTAAACCTGGCCTCCTTTGTGCATTACACCCACACCCACACCCGCCCCCCATAGCCTCCCACCATATTTCATGCCTTCTGTCATATATGTTGAAGCCTATCTGGTCAAGCATTTCTATCCAAATATCCTTTCTTTTTTTTTTAAATTAGTTTTTATTGATGCTTTGTGCATTTCATACATTTTTTCCAATTCAGTTAATATCCTTTCATAATAAAATATCAGCAAATAGAATGTAAAAATGTGAAAAATACTATATGATACAAAAACTGGAATTTATATCACATATTGAAGACTGGAAGAATATCAAAAGATGAATTATTGCTAACCTGTCACACTAACAGATTAATAGAATTTTGTATCTATATTTATGATAAAGTTTGATCTTTTGTTTGCTTATAATCTGGTTTGGTAATGCTGGGCTCAATGTTTTCATTTTACTTCTACTTTTTAGAGAATATTGCTGAGAACTGGTATGAGTTCTTTTTAAAATCTTTGATTAAATTCATCAATGAAATCACCTTGGATTTTGTGCTTTCTTTTCTGAGACTGTATTAATTTATTGACCCAAATTATTTAATATGTAAAAGTCTTTATAGATATGAAACTTATAAAATTTGCTTAGATGTCATTATTAGTAGCTTTTAAAAGAGCTTCTGTTAGTACTGTTTAAATACCTATATATCTAAATTGCGTGTGCTTCATTAATAGGATCGAAAGGCTATATATTATACTGTTTAAATACCTATATATCTAATTGCATGTGCTTCATTAGTAGGATCGAAAGGTTATGCCTGGACAAGCTGGCAGCCCATGAAAGAAAACAGCCAGAATTGACTAGAGACCAAGACATCAGCTCCAGAGAAAGTAGACTGTTTTGCTTCTCATCCACCTGTGCCCCTTTTCTAAGCCTAGGGAACAATCTGCGGAAAAGAGGGCGTGGTAGAATGTAAGGGCTGCGATTGGGGTTAATGGTGAAACTACAACAATATAGACTGGACACTCATTTGATCAACTTGATTGAACATACAAGCCCCCCCTGCTGGATGGTGGGACCCATGAGCTGTGTGAGTTTGGGCACAACTGCTTGCAAATTGGTTTTACATGAAGGATGCTTGTACTCACAAATTATCACTTATTGTTAAAAAAATGAAAACAAAACAAAACAAAAAAGCAGAGAAAGATGCAGAAAACTTACGGCAGAATGCATGATCTGGGATGGGTAGGGGTGGGATGGGGGGAAGGGAAGGGGATATATGCCTGAACTGAATTGGAAAATGATGTATGAAATACACAAAGCATCAATAAAAATAAAAATAAAAAGAGCTTCCATTGCTTCTGGCGGTGATTGGTTGTTTAACCTGCAAAGCCTTGCCATCTTCCCCATTGGGAATGTGTAACAGCTGGGTTTCCCACTCCAGCCTTTGTGATCTACCAGTTCAACTGAAAGTGTTTCTCTGAAAGAGTGCTGCCCTGGTAATTTCAGTACAACGTGGTTTGTGGGTTTATATTAAAAAGAGAAATGCAAGGGTCTCCAAATCAAAACAGCTTAGCTTTCTAATTTGTCCCTTCTACACATACTCTGAGACCTATTTTGGCCTCAAATTACCTTGATAATCCATATTTTCCTCATTTGAAAGCATAGAATTATCTGAGGATGATGGGAGTGAATGGGAATCCCCCCCCCTTTTTTTTTGGTCTTTTTGTGACAGGGTCTCCCTGTAGCCCCAGCTGTCCTAGAACTCATTATGTAGACTATGCTGGCCTTACCTCCTGAGTGCGGGGATTACAGGCATGCACCACCACACCCAGCTCACCTATTTCTTGTTACTGCATATTGCCTTAAATAAATGGAAAATAACCAGTCTCTGTTATGTAACAAATCAGATATTAACTTATCTGTCATTATCAAATTTATATTAAATTATATCTCCATGAGTTCTTGCAGTTTCATAACAGACTTTTCCATAAAAATGTTAGAACAGTGTAACCAAAGTCAAGCCTCAGACCTTGGCTTTGAAGTCCAGTTGTCTTCTTCAATAGAAATAAGGAGAAAATCTCTCTAATTGTAAACAAGCATAACTGATCTGCTTAACACTAGAAGTCAGGTTTCACTTTGCCCTTCTGATAGTACACAGAAAGAAAATTTAAGTCAAATTGTTTTTCCAAGGAATCTTTTGTTTGGAAATGTTTAAAATACATTCAAACAGAAAATGAAATAATAAATGGTAAAGTCATTATTATTAGGAATAAGAAAGCATCTATAAAATGAAGGGGTAGAAGTTACCATGGGGAAGAGAGGGAAGGTGGGTAATCATGGACTGTACTGCATGTCCATTAGAGGTTGGCACTGTTGTGGGGCCAGTAGGTGTAACTCCTACAAAGTGTTTTACACTAGAAAGGAACAAGGGAGACTGGCCCATGTCGGAAATAAAAGGATCCTTCAACAAGACAGTTTTCTGTTTGAAATTCCATGAGCTGTGAAAAATTAGATAATGTTTTAGCTACTTATATACAAATGCAAACAAAGAGATGCAGCTCTAACACAAGATCCAGAGACATATGAAACCCAGTGACAATTCTGTCACTTTGCAGTGCTTTTTTTTTTTTTTTTTTTTTTTTTTTTTTTTTTTT
>VZQC01006876.1:1658463-1694574 GCA_009823505.1 Rhizomys pruinosus
CCTGGCTGCAGTGCTTTTTTTTTAAACAATAAAGATGACAGAACTGAGTTACATAGTTGGTTGAATGAGGTCATTTTGAAGGAGCAAGAAGTAGAAAGAGAATTTGAAACATTAAAGACTGCAAGCATGTAGAAACTAAGTTTTGTCTTAAAACTAAGAACAGACAAAAATGCCTTATGTCAGCACCAGCATCTTTATATGGTGTTGATTAATATATAAGGAAATAAAAAATGGTTCAAATATCAGAAAGAATGAGATAAAACTGTCATTAGTTACAGGCAATATTATCATCTATCAAGAAAACTCAATATAATCAACAAACTTGCAATAGAATATCATTTAAAGTAATAAAAGTATTCAGCAAGATATCCAGATAGATCAATCTAGAAAAATCAATTCTATTTTTTCCCATTTCAGTAGTGGCTGACTCAGAATAAAATTTAAAATATTACTTAAAATAACAATAAATATTGGGAAGCACCTTGGCTTTAACTAAATAAAAATGTACACATTCTCTGTGAAGAAAAATTTAAGACTTTAATAAAGAACATAAAAATAATTATTTGAACAAATTAAGACATTCTGTGCTCTTAGGTAAGCTCTCTTGACATTATAAAAGTAGTTGTTTTTCAAATGTTGATTTAAAATTCAATGAAATGCAATAAAAATACTAGCTCCATTTTTATAGAGAAATTCATTAAATTTAATCTAAAAATCATATAAAAAATAAATGTGTAAAAAGAGTCAAATCAATATAAATAAATAGCTCAAAGAGGGTGTAAGGAACTTGCTTCATTGGATATTAAGACATATTGTTAGTTGGGAACATAAGAAATCATCACTTTTTGGCAAAAGTGATTGAATATCAGCAATTTCATATGAGGTAAGGTGTGAAGAGAAATTATGATTTTTCTTAAGAAACAAATATTTGTTAGAAAAAATGATAAACAGAGAAATAGAATGTAAAATTAGAGTTGCATGTATAGAGGACCAAAATGATAACAAAACATCTCAAGCTGGGCATAGCAGTAAGTACCTATAACCCTAACACTCTGGAGCCTCAGGATTTGAGGCAAGCTGAGCCTCAAATAGCAAGACATAGTAAGACCTTGTCTCAAAGAAGAAAAGAAAAAAAACATTGCAAATAAATAGATAACAGCTACCTTGATGGGCAAAGTAGAGAAAATTACATGAAAAACATATCTCTTATTATGCTAGAAAAATAAAACCAATACACACTACAGGTGAAGACAGGTAAAAGTGATTGAAAGCCTCCACGACTGAAGCAAAAGGTAAATTTCAGAGATGGAAAGGAAATATACTTTTGTGAGTTGGGGATAAGCAGGAATACATAATGTAAATACATAGGTTAAAACTGTTTAACATTATATTAAATATAATTGTGCTCATTGAGGGACAACTTAAATAAGTTTAATACACACATCTAGAGTGGGAAAATGATACGCAATATTTAAAAAGGGACCAATGATTAAAAACCTTCAGAACTAGTCCTATTCAAACAAAAACTTACAACCCCAAACATAAAACAGGTAAATGATAGGAACAAGAAACTTTCAATCCAGAGGACTGACAGATCTAATAATCACAGAAGAGAAGCAATAACTGGAGATCATAGAAACAGAAATTAAATCCATACATATAGGACAGCATAATTAGAAAGCTACACAGTGCTAAAGCTTTGATTAAAGATTGTGGAGCTGTACCAGTCACATTCATTGCATATGTATCGATTTCACAGAGCAAGCTGGTTTTACTTCATCAAGTTAAGAAAGCACATATTCTGGTACTCTAAAACCCAGCAATTCCATTCTTGGCCTTATATAACCAAATCATTTCTATGCGGATTCCCAAGAGGATATGACCAAACACGTTGCTACAATTTTCTTAACAACAGTAAAGCGAGGGATGAAACCTGAGTGTCAGGTCAGGTAAAATGACAAGAGTAAAATATAACTGGAAAACATATATTGTACTGAAAAATGACAACAAGATCCCATCAGGATGACTACTATCTTAAGAAAAAGCTAAAAATAACAAGTGTTGGTAGTTGTATAAAGAAATTGTAACCTTTGTATACTGTTACTCAGAATGTGAAATGATGCAACTAGCAACTATTATGAAAACAATATGGAAATTCCTCAAAGAATTAAAATAAAATAGCCATGTAATCTGGCAACTCCACAACCACGCCCCCCCCACACACACACATGCACACACAATGGGCAGAAGAACTAAAAGTAGGCAATTGGACCTACATTTGTATAGCCATTTTATGGTCTCATTATCCACAATGACTAAAAGGCAGAAGAACCCAAGTATTCATTGATAAGTGAGTGAGTGGATGAATGGAGTCACAATGAAATATTATTTGATCCTTTAAAAAAAGCAGATGGCACTGGGTGTGGTGGCACACACCTTTAATCCCAGCACTGGGAAAGCGGAGGCAGGCAGATCTCTGTGGTTTCAAAGTCAGCCTGGTCTACATAGTGAGTTCCAGGACAGCTGAAAGACAAAAAAATAAAAAAATAAAAAAATAAATAAGCAGATGGCATAGTATCCTCTAGAACTACAGAAGGTTCCCGATCAGTTCCAGCTCCACTACTCCAAGACCTGGAGCCAAACTATGTCTTGTCTTCAATGATATGGTCTTACTTTCAGTTTCAGGGAGGTAGCAAAGGGCTGTGGCAAAACAATAGGCTATGTTATTTTGAGAGTCAACAGTGAAGCTTCGTCATACAACAGAATGCAATGCACTTCAGAAGGCCACGGCTGGCCAAGTTTTAGAGAAAAAGAGACTGCAGAGTGAGTGTCCCTGGATAGGGCCCCTGTATTAAACTTCACCCACCCATGGCTCAGGAACCATTGTTGAAAGGGGGCAAAAAGATTGTAAGAGCCAGAGTTGGTGCAAGACATAAGGAAGCAGAGGCTGTCAGGCCTCTGGGAACTCACTCATAAGAACTTGCAACAATGCTAATAGTATGCACATGACCCATGCTGACACAATCAAACAAAAATCCAGCATATAACTGGGGAAATAGGCATCAACCCCCAACCTTAGTGGAGAACTTTTGGCAACCAGTTACTCTGTGGTGAGGGAGAAGTTGATCTTTTTTATTTTTATTTTTTAAATTTATTTATTATTTTTTATGTGTATGAGTGTACTGTCTGCATATAGGTTGGTTGAGGTCAGAAGAGGGCATTGTATTCCCCTGGAACTGGAGTTAAAGACAGTTCTTAGCCGCCATGTGGGTGCAAGGAATCGAACCCAAGTCCTCTGCAAAAGCAGTCAGCGATCTTTAACCACTGAGCGGTTGAATTTTCTTTAAGGGAATGACTCTAGTTAGGCTGACAAGATTCTAGTAGATGAACTTGCACCAAGGGACTTCTGGGTACAAATGTTTAACCAGATAGGACTTAATATATATGAAATCCAGTGTGGGGAAGGACAATGGGGCAGCACAGGTGGGAAAGGCTGGCACGGCTGGAGGGATGGCTCTGCTGTGAAGAGCACTTGCTGCTCTTACAGAGGACCCAGGTTCAGTTCCCAGGACTCACATGGCTACTAACGACCATTCTTAGCTCCAGTTCTGGGGGATCTGGTACCTTCATATGGCCTGGACAGACATTGCACAACATGAGTGCACTTACACACATGTAGGCAAAACATATAGAATAAAAATAAATGAATCCAACATATTTTAAAAAGGTTGGGAAGATGGCTCCATGGGTAAAGGGCTTGCTGTGTAAACATAAGTACTTGATTTTGGATTCTGCAGCACCACATAAGAAACAGGGGCAGCAGTGTATGTCTACAATCCCAGCACTGGTTTATAGGAAAATGGTCAGATCCCAGGGGCTTGTGGCCCAGCCACTGTAACCAAAGCATCAACTTCAGGTTCATTCAGAGACTCTGTGTCAAAAACCAGAAGGTGAAATGTGATAGAAGATGGCACCCAACACTGACCCTGGGCTGCCACATGCATACACATATGTACACACACAAATATATCACGGATACATGTATAATACCAACACACACAAAGGAAATTCTAGCACATGCTACAACATGATTGAACACTGAAGATGGTATACCAAGTGAAGAGAGTCAGTTACACACACACAAATAAATATATGCTACACTTATAAGAGGTCCATAGAGTAATCAAACATATAGAAATAGAAAGTAAAGTAATTAGTTCCAGATGTTAGAAGAGAAAAGAAACAGGTAGATATGACTTAGAAGATACAGAGCTTCAGTTCTGCAAGAAGAAAAGAGGCCCTGGATTATGGTGGTAATAGAACACCAGAGTGAATGCTCCGTAATGTCACTTGAAGCACTTAACATGGAAATGTTCGTTATGTGTATCTGTGTGTGTGTATGCACATGTGCAGTTGTGTTGCATTTGTATGTACCTATATGCAGCTGTAAAGGCCCAAGGTTATTTTGGACATCATCCAGACTCTCTCCACCCTGTTTTCTGAGACAATCTCTCATGGACATGAAGCTTGCCATTTCTGCTTTCCATTTCCATTAGTTGACTGATGAACTCAGGATTCTTCCATCTCCATCTGCTTCCCAGTCCCATAGGATCACAGGGGACCACCACCATGCCTGGCTTTTTACATGGATGCTGGGAATCCAAACTGGGTCCTCATACTTAGACAACTAGCACTTTACTGACACATCTGTCCAGCCCAGTTACAGCTACAATTTAATAAATATGATAGTGAAAAAATAAAATTATTTTTAGGTACATGATACCCACACATTTTTCTTCATTTTTTGATTTGTTAATTTTTATTTTATGTGTATGAGTGTTATGCCTGCATGTATCTAAGTGTACCCATGTCCTACAATGCCCACACAAGACAGAAGAGGGTGTTGAATCCCTTGGAACTGGAGTTACAGACAATTGTTAGCTGCCATGTGGCTGCTGGGATTCAAATCTGGGTCCTCTGCAAGAGAAGCCAGTGCTCTTAACTGCTGAGTCATCTCTGCGGCCCCAAAACCAATATATTAAAGGATAGAGCAAAGAGCTGAACAGAGACTTCACCAGTGAGTAAGTAAAGATGGCTGACAAACATTTTTAAAAGTGTTCAACATCATTAATAATTAAGGAAATGCAAATTAAAACCACTCTCAGATATCCTCTCACTCCAATACGACTGGCTAAGATCAAGAACACAAAAGACATCGAATGTTGGAGAGGTTGTGGGGAAACACCCACTGATGGTGGGAATGTAAATTTGTACAACCATTATGGAAAGCAGTGTGGAGAACCCTTAAAAGACTCAAAATGAACCTACCATCTGACCCAGCCATACCACTCCTGTGTATATACACAAGACTCATCCTACCACAAAGACACATGCACATCCGTGTTTATTGCAGCTCTCTTCACAATAGTGAAGAGCTGGAACCAACCCAAATGCCCCTCCACTAATGAGTGGATGACAAAAATGTGGTACATCTACACAATGGAGTACTACCTGGCAGTAAAGAAAGATGACATCATGAACTTTGCAGGTAAATGGATGGAACCCATTATGCTAAGTGAAGTAACACAGTCTCAGAAAAACAAGTGATGAATAGTTTCCCTCATTTGTGGATGCTAACCCCAAATCCCCAGATGAAAAGCAAGCTGAATAACATTATTGTTATATTTCTGTTTATCTGAAAGCAACTATGTTGTTATAATGTAAATCTCTTAATGGGCTCTAGAATCGATCCACCACTTACTTTTACACTGAAATTACTGTATATGAGTGGAAAGTATTCATATTTTAGAGTAATATAAAATTAAAGGAGGAAAGTGTGGATTCCTAAACATAAAAAAAGACAGAGAGAAAGATGCAGGGATTGGAAAGTGGAATATGTCTAAACTGAACTGAGAAATGTCTGAAATACACAAAACATCAATAAAGGCATTAAAATGTATTTGTACTAGTGATATCATAAATGGTGACATAGAAGCTCTGCAAGTTGCTTTCTCCAAGGCAGCCAGTGAACTTGAAAAGGCATCTGGAATCAACGGTTTCAGAGTATTAGAACCTGACTGGACACAGATAAGCATTAGCAAAAGTATTGGATGAAGTCAAAATATGCCTTTCCAATACAAAGAGAGGCATCCATGAACTAGCTACCATTCCCATTCCTGAGCCCCAGCATGGCCTTGGAGGTAACTTGTTATGTTCCTGAGACAGCTGACTAAATTCTAGATGGGAGGCTGGGGAAGCGTCTCCTCCACATGGTTGGTGTCCTGTGCCATGGTAGAACCCCAGTGGTGGTAGAACCCTAGTAACAGGCAGTGATAGTGGGGTTCTCAGCAACCTCAGCTTCAGCCCTCCTGAGAAACATCTCACAAAAGACAGAAAATATTAGTGCCTTTAGTGCTTTCTCATTTCTTTTTTGGAGCAATTCAGAAACTGTCAGATCACTAACTGACAACAAAAATAACAGAATAAAAATTTGGGTTACCACACACACTAAAGAATGTGCTTTGCAAATACAGTTTAGAAAACTAGATTTCTCCAGCTTTCAACAGAAGAAAATAATCTTTAAGATTCCATAGAATCAAATTTCTAATTACAAGTCTCAGCAATAACCACAGCAGCAACAGCAATCACAGTCAACCCAAAGAGGAAAATATAGCCTGATCACAGGAAAGAAAAAGAGTGACAGAAAGCCATCCTTGAGAAAGCTCAGATACTGTATTCAAAAGGGATGTCAACTATCTAAAATATGGTCTGTGAGCCAAAGAAATCACGGACAAAGGACTGAAAGAAATTAGGGCGGGAAATGTGTGAAAAGAATGAGAAATGGAGAATGCAAATTATGAAAACAAACTCTGGGGCAGAATGTACAGTGTCTGAAATGAACTGCGTGAAGAGGTTTGATAGCTAATTTAAGCACACAGAATAAAAATTCAGCAAATATGAAGGTAAGGCATTTGAAATTATCCAGGAAGAGAAACAAAAAGAAAACAGAATGGAAAATAGAAAAAGCTGCATGGAAATTTTGCACACCTTCAAACATACCATAATAAGACTCACTAAGAAGAGTGAAGAGAGAAGGCAGGAAGGTAGAATAATGTCTCAAGTTCCAAGAGACATAAATACACATCTTCAAGCAGCTTCATGGACACCAAAGAGAAAACCCAAGTTACGCATGTACTGTACTCAAATTGTTGAAAAGAAGGGACTAGAATTCTGAAATCAGCAGAAGTTACTCGACATCTACAAGGAGCCCTCAGTAAGACTGACATTTTGAAAATATTTTACTATGTTATGGTTTTTATTTTATATGTATGAATATAATGGCTGTGTATAGGTAGGTGTATGCATGTCATCCAATTCCTGAGGAGGACAGAAGAGGGCATCAGATCTCCTAGAACTGGAATTACAGATGGTTGTTAGCTGCCATGTGAGCACTAGGAATTGAACCCAGGTCCTCTGCAAAAGCAGCCAGTGTTCTTAATTACTAAGACTTCTCTGCCTCCTGAGACTGACATTTATTTCTCAATAGGTACCATGGAGTCCAGAAAGAGAGGATGACATGTTTAAAGCATTGAGAGAATGAAGCCATCATCCAGGGGATCTGTAGCTGGTGAAATTGCACTTGGGAGGCAGAGGCAGGCAGATCTTTGTGAGTTCAAGGCCAGCCTGGTCCACAGAGTGAGTTCCAGGCCAGCTGGGGCTACAGGAAGACCCTGTCTCGAAAAGACAAAAAGAAAAGAAAAAAAAAAAAGAAATTGAACCCGAAACTCTGAAAGTGATAGAGGAAAACAGAGGAGAAAGTACTCCAAGTATAGGCAGAAAAGGACTTCAGCAGCTCATGAAGTAACCACAAGACTTAACAAATGAGATCCCAACAAATCAAAAAGCTGCACAGCCAAGACAGTCAAGAGATTGAACATGCAGCTCCTAATGGGGATTAATATCTAGAATATACAAAAGATGCAAAATACTAAATAACAAATGAGCAAAGACTCTCATCAATAAATAGGCCATGAAAATGAATAGATGTAGGGTTGGAGAGATGGCTCAGCTATTAAGAGCACTTGTGTTCATGCAGAGGACCTGGGTTTGATTCCCAGCACTCACATGGTGCCTAACAACCATTTATAACTCCAGTTCCAGGGGATGTGACGTCCTCTTCCGACCTCCACAGGCACTGCATGCATGATGTGGATGCGCCGACCTCCACAGGCACTGCATGCATGATGTGGATGCACTTACAAACATGCAAGCAAGGCACTCATACACATAAAATAAATAAAAATAATCCAAAAATTAAATATAAAAAATGAACAGACTTTTGAAGTGAAGAAGTACAAATGACTAATATGTGAAAATTCAAATCCTTACCCAACAAGAAAATGCAAATAAAAAACTAAAATTTTCTCTCTCACCCCAGTCAGAGGAGCTATAATCCAGAAAAACAAAAGTAAATACTGGCAAGGACCCATGAAGAAGAAACCTTATTCATTGCTGATGATAATGTTAATAGCCTGCATACTATGGAAATCTGTGCAGGGGTTCTTTCAAAAAGTAAAAGTTGTATAACCCAGCCATACCACTTCTGGGTCTATACCCTAAGGAAACTAGCTCAGTATACAATACAGATATCTACATATCCACATTTATTACTGCACTGTTCACAACTGCTAAGATTCAAAGTTAGCCTGGGTGTCCATCAATAGATGAATGGATAAAGAAAATGTGATATACACACAATGGAATTTTAATCAGCCATAAATAAAAATGAAGTTATGTTGTTTTCTGGAAAATGGATAGAACTAGATATCATCATGCTAAGTGAAATAAGCCAGTCTAAAAACTGAAAATCACATGCTTTCTTCCATAAGTAGAAACCAGGAGAAATGAAAAACAGGAAACTGAAAGTGGACTCACTAGTCAATGAAAAGAGGGGAAAGGGAGGTTGGATAAAGAGTGATAGATGCGGTAAATACAATCAAAGCATGCATGTATGGAAATATATGAAAACCCATTACTGTGTACAATATTGTACAATATACACTGAAGAAGAGAACAGAAAGCAAATAAAAATATTTCCAGAAGAAAGTTGAGAGACTGTATTAGTGGTAACTTTCTCTACAAAAAATGCTGTCAGTTCATTCAGGCTAATAGGAAAAGGACCCTAGACAATAACTTGAGACTATAAGAAAGCAACCACTGGTAAAAGAAACTCCAGAATTAGAAAACCAGTAATATTTTACTTTTGGCTTATATCCCTTTTCTTAATGTTGAAATATATAGTGAGAAACAATACTTACAAAGGCCATGTAATGTAAAAGATGTATCTGTGGCATTAACAGTATGAAGGAAGAAGATTGAGCAAAATGATGACTATTTAAAAAGCAGATGCTGATCTGGGATGGGGTGGGGTGGGGTGGGGAAGGGAAAGGGGAATATGCCTGAACTGAATTGAAAAATGATGTATGAAGTACACAAAACATCACACCTTTAATCCTAGTACTTGGGAGGCAGAGGTAGGTGGATCTCTGTGAGTTCAAGGCCAGCCTGATCTACAAAGCAAGTTCCAGGCCAGCTGGGGCTGAAGGGAGACCCTGCTTCAAAAACACCAAAAAAAATTTTTTAAGTAGAAAATAGCCAAGTGTTGGTGAAGATGTCGAGAAACTAGAACAGTCATGCACTGCCTGGGAATCTCCAAGTGGTATCACTGATGTGGAGTTAAATATAGAGCTACCAGGCTATTTAGCAATTACACTTACAAATTATCAGTTCTAAAATAACAGAAAATAAGCACTCGGACAGATATTTGTTAATGTTCATTGCCCTCTTATTCACAACAGCTCAAGGGTATTAGATAAATGATTAGGTAAAATATAGTACATTCATGCAATGAAATATTCAGCCATAAAAATGAAATATAGTTTTTATATATGCTATAACCTATATGAACTTTGTAATCATTATGCCAAGTGAATAGACTCAGATACAAAGGATAAATATGAAATATATCATATATATAATATATATTACATGGGGAAAAGGCATTTATCTAAATGAAAACAAATGAGTAACGCTAAAGAGTTGTAACAAGAACCAGTGGCACATCTCTGAAATAAGGAATGTGAAACTGAACTTGTACACCTGTTTTCAGAATGAAAACCAGCACAACATCCCAGTGAGAAAGGAAATGATGGACTGCCATTTTGGATCTAAGTAAGGTGCCTTCCAACAGGCTTGCATTGTACTGCCTCAGATTAAGATGCTTAGTTCCAAGAAGTGGTCCTGGTTGACAAATAACAATGTGTCTTAAAGCTTCAAGAAAATATGTTTTATTGAGTTCCAGCATTGTGACACTCCCACATTGGTGAGTTAATTCTCCTTTTAATTCTAATAAGACTTTTTATTCATAATATTTGTGATCAATTAAAGGTGCCAGAAATTCTTTTTGATATTCATCTTAACAAAAGATGTAGTTGACTCCCTTCCCTCTTGTATATGGGATACTTTTGACTTACAGAAGCAGTAAAAGTGGCCTGACTCAGCTAATAAGCCCCATAAGTCTTGAGCTTGTTTCTCAGGAATGTCTTTCTCTGAGGCCCCAGACTTCCCAGTGAGAATTAAGCTACTGGAGAGGCTGTAAGTAGGACTTCCACATGAGGCTCCTGGCTGAGCCAACCTTAGTTTTGCTAGCCATGCCCTGGCATAGGACAAGGCACCTGCCAAGTACTAACAAGTGAAATCTAACATTTGACTACCTAAAAGTCAAGTACAGTGTTGCTTTAAACCTCTAAGTTCTGCCAGTAACTTAAAAGGGTGTAATTGACCAAAACAGTTGTTACAATCAACAATTAGTATAATTATTTGCACTGCTTTTTTACTGTAGATTATACAATAATCCATGTTTATCCTCAGAAGTTCCAATTCAAGACCCCCAGTGGATACCTGGTGCAGCTGATATATGCAATATACTGTGTATAAGTGTTCAGTATAACTGTATATCTGATAATCAAGATAGCTATTGAGTGACTGGTAGGTAATATGTGCAGAGTGGGTACACAAGACTAAGGGAAGACATGTATCCTAGGTGGGATGGAGCAGGTTAGCAAGGTGTCATCACAGTGCTCAGAAACTAAGTCTATTATGCAAATTTCCATTTATTCTTTTTATACCACCGTGGCCACAGGTCACTGAAACTGGAAAAACTGGGATGGGGGGAGCAGATGCATTATATATCTATGTGGGAGAAAACTGCTACCTTAAACTTTTGTTGCACAACAGGTTTTTGCCATTTTCTCTGTCACAGATATACACACAGTTGAAAGATGAAAATTCTGCACAAAGATCATGTATTGGAGGCCATGTGTGAAAGGTGAACACATCTCCCATTCCTGTCTCTCAGTACTTCTGTTCTTTCTACATAGACAATTTCTGTTTGAGTTTGCCATTAATTTAAACATATATGTTACATTAATATATACATTTATTAATTTTTATTTACATAGAAGCACAAATATGACCTTATGCCTAACACAATGTCTTAGAGACTGACCTACATCATCATTTAACATCCCTGTTCTTTGATGTTGGTAGGGAAGCAATGCTAGATGTAACCACCATTTCCATAACCCATCATAGCCTGGCTTTTCCTGGTCATTTGGCATTTGTTAATGGTGCTGCAATGAATTACTTCATAGATTTGCCCAAAATCCCAGTTTCTGGGCTCAAGGGTTTGTTCATGTGATGTTTTGGTATATATTGACAAGTCACTCCTCCAAGTATTTGAGCTTATTTATACTCCATTAAGAATGGAGGAAGGTACCAGTGTGACTAGCAGAGTAAACTATCAAATACGGTGCTTCCTACAAATCACATTCACTAGAACTATGAATTACTCTGTGATTTATATGTCTATAATGTTTATGCCTTTTGTCTAATTTTCAGTGAGAAAATATCTATTATTTTTATTTTTTATAGGTTGTTTGTTAAAATGGGCACATTATTTCAAAAGGTAAAAAAATATTCTTGGGGCTAGAGAGATGGCCTAGTGGTTGAGAGCACTGACTGCTCTTGCAGAGCACCTGGGTTCGATCCCCAGCACCCACATGGAGGCTGAGAACCATCTTTAACTCCAGTTCCAGGGGTATCTCTTCTGACCTCCACAGCATTGCATGACATGGGTGCACAGATATACATGCAGACAGTATATTTATAAAAAAAAAAGAAAAAAATTCTTGATATAACCACTATACCTTTTTCACTGTGCATATATAGTAGTTTTTAGTAACTCAAATATCAATATATCAATTTTCTTTTCATTTATTTATTTATTTTATTTTATTCCAAAATATGCATATATACACTCCACACATAAGTCAAAATTTAAAATTCTGAAAATAAACTATAGGTTGATTCCTAAACACATTTAGAGAGTCACATTTTAATAGTAAATTTGCATGCAGGTACAAAGTTGTGTAACTTTACATTTTTTTTTAGAATATGACTACATATCCTCTATCTATATATGATAATTACAATGTGTGAGTATAAGTGGTAGGACAATTCTAGAGCCCATTTATAGATTTACATTGTAATAGCACAGTTGCTTTCAGATACAATGAAATACAATAATAAAGTTGCTCAGTTTGCCTGCCAACTAGGGATTTGCTGTTAGCATCCACAAATAAGGGAAACCTTTTGCCTTTTTTTTCTGGAACTGTGTTACTTCACTTAATATAATTGCTTCGAGTTCCATCCATTTACCAGCAAAGCTCATGACGTCATCTTTCTTTACTGCTACATAGAACTCCATTGTGTAGATGTACCACATTTTTGTTAGCCAGTTATCAGTTGAGGAGCATTTGGGTTGGTTCCAGGTCTTTGCTATTGTGAAGAGAGCTGCAATAAACAGCTGTGCATGTATCTTTGCAGTAGGACGAGTCTTGTGGGTATATACCCAGGAGAGGTATGGCTGGGTCGGGTGGTAGACTCATTTTGAGTTTTTTAAGGGTTCTCCACACTGCTTTCCACAGTGGTTGTACCAGTTTACATTCCCACCAGCAGTGGATGAGTGTTCCCCTTTCCCCACAACCTCTCCAGCATTTGGTGTCTTTTGTTTTCTTGATCTTGGCTAGTCTTATTGGAGTGAGATGATACCTTAGTGTGGTTTTAATTTGCATTTCCTTAATTATTAATGATGTTGAACTTTATATTTTCTAGAATTTCTTAATCCTTGATTTATTCTTTTTTGAATTTTTTTGTGCTTTCATTCTGTTTATTTTGGTTTCTTTTTTAATTTATTTATTTATACATATATTTTTTATCAAATCTAGACCCGTGTCCCCCCATCCCCCCACCCCTCCAGAGCTCATGCATTCTGCCAAACATGCTATTCATCTCTCTCTCAGTCTTTCTCAATATTCTCCATGGGGAAGTTGACTGTTTTGAGCAGAAGTTCACTGTTTCAGTCAGTTCTTTGATGCAATCCTTTCTGTTGTTGTTGTTGTTGTTGTTGTTGTTTCCAATATGCATCACTCCTAACTGCTTTGGACAAAAGCTCAAGGGGCCATGCACAGGAAATACTTAAAACTGGGTAATTGGCACTAGCATCCACAGATGAGGGATACCATTCGTCGTTTGTTTTTCTGGGACTGTGTTACTTCACTCAGCATGATGTCTTCTAGCTCCAGCCATTTTCCTGCAAAGCTCATGATGTCGTCTTTCTTTACTGCTGCATAGAACTCCATTGTGTAGATGTACCACATTTTCTCTATCCACTCATCAGTTGAGGGGCATTTGGGTTGGTTCCAGCTCTTTGCTATTGTGAAGAGAGCTGAAATAAACATGGCCGTGCATGTATTTCTGCGGTGGGGTGAGTCTTGTGGGTACATGCCCAGGAGTGGTATGGCTGGGTCGGGTGGCAATTTCATTCCAAGTTTTCCAGGGGTTCTCCACACTGCTTTCCATAGTGGCTGCATGAGTTTACATTCCCACCAGTAGTGGACTCATGGCAATCCTCCTAGCTCAGCCTCCAAAGTGGTGGAATTACAAGTGGGAGCACCATATACCTGGCCTGAGTTGCTCTTTAAATTCCATTTCCTCCTACTGTCTTATCAGATTCACATTTTCTTTGTAAGTATATTTTTGTTGTTGTTCTTACTGATTTTTTTACCATTATTTTAATTTTATTTTTAATGTATATTTTTATTGAATTTTTGTGCATTTCATACAATAAATCTTAATCGTATTAAGACTTCTTCCACCATCCATATCCCCCAAATGCCCCCCCTGAATTTCATACATTCTGCAATTTATGCTAAGGCCTATTGCGATTAGGTGAGGGAAAGTTGATCTGCTTTAAGGGAGTGACTCTAGATATTTAAAATGCATAATCAATACACAGTGAAAGATTTTACATATTAAGTGTACAACACAGACAGCTTAACACATGCACTCATCCTAATTCCACTTTACTAGCTTCACACCAAGCATATAACTTTAAATCTAGTATCTTATTCCTTGTCCCTGATGTCTCACTTTCTTCTTACAATGTTTAACAGTCACAATACTGTTCAGAAGTCCAGTCTCTTCTGTGAGTCAGGGCAGTCTCTTAACTGTGATCCCCAGTGAAATGAAAATACCATTTACTGTTTTCTAGAGCTTTTCAGCCTGAAGCTTTTCAGCCTAAGCTCTTTAACATTTCTCTATAAAGTCAACCCAAAACATTTTGAACTACATAGGCTTATCACAGAAAAGTCCCACTTCTCAGTAGTTCTCATTGTGACAAAAGGAAGTAAGGAGGGTTTGCTTCAGTTCACAGTTTTCAGAAAAGTCCATCATGGTGGAAGGAGCATACGGCAGCTGGGCTCACGCGTCCACAATAAGGAAACAGGGAGATGAGTTCAGGTGACCATCTCGCCTCCTCATTTTTATTTAGTCCAGGACCCCATCCCATGAAATGCCGTTAACTACATTCACGGTAGATCTTCCCTCTTCAGTTAAACTTTTCTATAAACACTCATAGACATATTCAGAAGTGTGTTCCTAGGATGACATGAAATTCAGTCCAGTTGACAGTGACAATTAACCATCACACACCTTTTAAGTTGTTTTATTGCAGGAATTTTGCCACAGTGTTATAAAGCTGATTAACACACACACACACACACACACACACACACACACACACACACACACATTTATTTGCTAAATAGTTTAATCTGAAGCTTTTTCTTCATTTTTCTCTTTTTGGAAAAAATAGTGTCAGAAGTCATCTAAAACTGTAAGCTTTAATTTTGTTGAACTCTGCTATATGCATGTCTGTGAACACACATAGACTTTATACTTTTGGTGGAGGCTGTCATGAGGATCCCAAAGAAAGGTTTTACTCCCAATCAATCTGTAGTTAGAGCTGCTATAGATAAAATTTGTTGCAAATGGAAAAAACTAATGCAAACCACATTAAACAAGACTGCGCAAAATGTTTGTTGTAACAAGTCAACACATTTAGAACGAATGGCCCTATTCCTTCTGAGACCCCACTAAGCCACAGGTGTTCCCAAGTTTGAGATTATGTATGCATTTCCAAAAGGATTTTTTTTTTCAAGTTCTTCACTGACAAACTCATTAGCTCCTTGCCAGAGAGTCTGAGGGCAGAGAAAAGTGACACTAATATGTCAGTACCATTGCCAAATAAAAAGCAATCAGAAAAATAAATTTTGAAAGTTTCACAGCAGTGAATATATTTATTTAACTTTATCACATGTGTTCAGCCATCTAATAGCATATGTTTGTGGAAAAGATATATCCACTCTTCATGTCAAAATCTTTCATTTTGGGGGCACTGAGGAAAGTAGGTGTTGATGCATCTAAAAGGCTTCTTTGGGTCACAGCGGTGAAGCAAGACGTGAGTTAGAGACACTGCCAGCATTCCTGGTGAGCGCTGGCAGCACCAGGTGAACATGGGCAGCCATTTGTCTTTGCTACTCCTGGGTTTCTGGAGATGCCGCTCCTCTGCCACCTTCCCCCAGAGGGCTTGCCTTCTGGTACACACCTCAAGAACACATTCTCCAGTGTCTCTCTGCCAGGAAAACTTGGCTCATCTCAGGCATATCGATTGGAACTCTGCGGAAACTTTCTGAGTCAATTTTTTAAAGAAGAAAAATACTGAGGCACAACTGAAAAAAGATGAAAGAAAGAAACCAGAAACCTTAAATTCTGTTCAGAGATAGGATTTTGTGCCAGACTAAAGGGAACAAACTTGCAAATTCTTCCTCAGAAGCTGTCAGAATTCTTGCCCCAAGTTTGCTGTGACTCAGCTCTCAACAGGAAGACATGTTGCTACAACTGGCTCATCAATAAACTACTTGTTCAAAGGGCTTGGAGAGATGGCCCTCAGGGTTAAGACCCTGCCGTCCCGCCTTCCTTGCAGAGGACCCGCGGTTCGATCCCCCGACCCACCCCACATGGCGCGCCCGAGATCGTGCCTGAAGCTCCAGTTCCAGGAGGCCTTCCATCGCCTCCGTGGAAATCCCGAGACCCTCTTTGCCCTTCCCGTCCGCTTGCACGCCGGAGTGCGCACAGAGCCTGCATGCAGTACAGCACATCAATACACCATACAGAGATAAATAATAAAGAAAAAAAAAAAAAAACGTCACAGAGTCGATCTTCTATTCCACCTGATTCAGCTCAAGAAGGTGTGTGTATAGTTAGGGTATATGACCAAGAAACTACTATAAATTAGCATTTCATTAACTACTGTAAGAGTGGGGGGTGGTGTGCAGATAGGGGAGGGGGCTGAAAGATGATCAAGATGCATGAAATTCACAAAAAAGAATTAAAATCAAAATGAATAAATACATTGAAAACAGAGTTGCAACCAGGCTTCTCTTCTTAACTCTTGGATATGTTCGTCCCAGTCTTTGAACAAAAAAATAGTTTCCTGGACAAACTGTCAGCCCATGAAAGGAAACAGCCAGAATTGACCAGAGTCCAAGACAACAGCTCCAGAGAGAAGGGAACTGTTTTGCTTCTCATCCACCTGTTGCCCCTTTTTCTAAACCTAGGGAACAATCTGCGGAAGAGGGACGTGAGTAGAATGTAAGGGGCTGCGATTTGGGTGTGAATGGTGAAACTACAGCATGTAGTCTGGACACTCATTGTATCAACCTGATTGAGCAATACAACCCCCACCCCCCGCTGAGGTGGGCTGTGGGGTTTGTGGCACAACAGCCGTGCAAATTGGTTTCAATATTGAAGGATGCTTGTACTCATGGATTAATCCACTTATAGCTAAAAAAGAAAAAAAAAAAACTGAAAGAGAAAGAAATGCAGGACAGTTATGGCAAAATGCATGATCGTGGGATTGGGGTGGGGGTAGAAGGGTGGAAGGGACAGTGTGAAATATGCCTGACTGAAATTGGAAAATGATGTATGAAATGCACAAAGCATCAATAAAAATAAATAAATAAAAATAATAAATAAATAAAAAAAAGAGGGATCTGGAAGAGAAATGCACATAGGTGGCTCTCAAAAGCTCTGATATGTTTCTAAAGGTATAAAAAGGCACATATATACAGAGCTATGTATATTCCTTGAAGACACATAGAGAATTCTAATGTCCCATTTCTAGCTGACTTTGAGGTGCTATAAGCAGGAAATGAGAACTAAACCAGAGCTAACCAACCTGAGCATTGAATATATGCCCTAACTGACACACAGAGTCCCTCAGTAAAGGGTGGAAAATTCACTGGTTCAAGACAGGTAAGGAAATTTCTCACCAATCAGTATCTGACCTCTACCCTAACTAAGCAAAGATTCAGTGAATTTGAACTTCAGAGATACAGACTTTCCAGAGTTCCTTAAGGAATATCATTGAATCAAAAGTAGTAGCAACAGACTTGGCTGAATAAGATCAATATAATGAATTGCCACATTGAATTGTCTAAAATACTCAATTTTATGTTAAAATAGCATAAGCCATAGTGAAAAGAAAGGTTCCTATTGAGGAAAAGTGAATAGATGACCAAATATTTTTAATTAGTTATACATATGTTATAAGAACAATGGAAGTTGTATCTAGAAGGCTAAGGAAGGTTTAGTATCTAATAAATCAGTGTAATAAACTGATTAGTAGAATGAAGAACAAGGTTCCTGACATTACTTAACACCCTGCCATCTTAGCTCTGAGGCTTCCTAAGGTTACAGACATGCTTTCTTTCAACAAATCTACATGAGCCTCCAGTTTGGGCAAGGTGAGTCCCCTCTGCCATCTCAACCCTCAGGCCAGAGTGGGTCTCCAGGTCCCTTCTCAGTCCCAGAGTTGTGGTCCTAAGCTCAGTACTGAGACTCCCTAGCACCCCATCATCTTTTTTTTATTTTATTTATTTCTGTATGTGTATGAATGTACTGTCTGCATGCAGGTCTGTGCATCCGTGTCATGCAATGCCGCGGAGGTCAGAAGAGGGTGTCGGATTCCCCTGGAACTGGAGTTCTCCTGGAATTGGAGTTTTAGGCGGTTCTCGGCCACCATGTGAGTGCTGGGGATCGAACCCAGGTCCTCTGTAAGAGCGGTCGGCACTCTTAACGGCTAGGCCATCTCTCCAGCCCGCACCCCATCATCTTAACTCTAGGCTTCCTCATCTGATAGGGCTCTGCCCTATCCCAGATCTGTACAATTACCTCCCCTGTCTTGGCAGAGTGAGCTACCTCCACCATCTCAGCTCTCAGGCCACCTTGTGCCTCTTGAACCCTTCCCCCCAACTGAGTTCCCATTTCTGAGACTTCCCTGCATCCTACCACCTGAACTCTGTGCACCTTAGACCTTCAACTTCCAAGTGTAACCTATCAACCAACCTCTTCTCCTAGCAGCTCCCATTCCACCTTGCTGATCAGGACCTATGGAGTCAATCCTAGAATCTCAACTCCACATTTGCACCTATCTCTAGCTGAGCTGAGGCCAATTCTATCACCCTATTTTGGACATTAACATAAAGTGATCGCAAAATGAACACCAAACACTGCTCATAACCTGACAAACTAGAGAAACATCAAACAAAGGTATAAACAAACATACAAAAAAGAAATCACTTACCCATACAAAGAAACACCACCACACAAGTCCAGATGCCTGGGTCTCATTGAAAAAACACAAACATGAATAACCTAGATAATGTGGCTATTATAGAAATTAGGAACTTCAGGGGCTGGAGAGATGGCTCAGCAGTTAAGATCACTGGCTGCTCTAGCAGAAGACCTGGGTTTGATTCCCAGCACCCACATGGTGAGTTACAACTGTCTAGAACTCCAGTTCCAGGGAATCTGACCTCTACATACATTGCAAGACACACAATTGCACTAACACACATGAAGGCACTACACTCATGGACATAAAATAAAAAAATAATAAATAAAATATTTTAACAAAAAAAGAAATTAAGAACCTCATCTTAATATTACCTTAGAATAAAAATCTAGTGGATGCACAAGAGAATGATTTCAAAATAGCAATTATAAATCTGTTCAAAGAACTCAAAGAAGATATGAATAAAAAAATTGAATGAAGACCATGAAAACAGAAGCACTTAAAGGAAATAATTAAAACAATTCAAAACTAGAATTGAATAAAGAGCTAAAATCTCTGAAGAAAAGGAAAACTGAAATAAAACTTGATATAAAAATGACATCTCCACAGAAAGTAGACTGTTTTGCTTCTCAACCACTTGTGTCCCTTTTCTAAAGCCTAGGGAACAATCTGTGGAAGAGAGGGCATGGTAGAAAGTAAGGGCTGTGATTGGGGTGAATTATGAAACTACAGAAATATAGACTGGACTCTTATTTGATCATGATTGTACATACAAGCCCCTTCCAGCTGGACAAAAGGGGCCTTGGGCTGTATAAATTTGGGCATAGTTGCTTGCAAATTGGTTTTACATGAAGAATGCTTGTATTCATTACTTATTACTTTTTATTAAAAAAATCAAATAAAAAATTTCAAGCCAGGCATGATGGCACAAGCCTTTAATCCCAGCACTCGGGAGGCAGAAGCAGGTGGATCTCTGTGAGTTCAAGACCAGCCTGGTCTACATAGTGAGTTCCAGGCCAACTAAGGCTACAGGAAGACTCTGTCTCAAAAAAAGAAAAAAACAACTCAGAAACTGAAGCAAAAATCATAGGGGAACGAAGGAAAAAGCAGTGGAAGAAACAGAACAGAGAACATAAGCTCTTGAAGGCAAACTTGGGGAAATGGATTGTGCAATCAAAGAAAATGTCAAATCTAAAATCACCCAGAAATGGAATATGGAAGACCAAGCTTGCAAATCAGAGGCATAGAAGAAGGAGGAGAAACTCCTGTTTAAGGTGCAAAAAACATTTTAATAAATAGAAGGGAAAGACATACTTACCAAGGTACAAGAGGCATGCAGATAGGTCCAAAAAAGTAACTCCAATGTCATATAATAGTCAAAACACTAAGTGCACAGAACAAAGAAAACTTATTGAAAGCTGTAAGAAAGATCAAGTTACATATAAAGGCAGGCCTATCAGAATACAGCTGACTTTTCAGTTAAGATTATGAAAGTCAAACAGGCATGGGCCAATGTCATTTAAGTCATGAAAGGATGTAGATTCCATGCAAGACTACTATACCCAGGAAAGCCATAAGTTGTAATTGAATGAGAGAGAAAACCATTCCATGGTAAAAAACAGATTTAAAGGATTTGTGTCTACAAAACTAGCTTTAAAGGGAATACTCAACAGAATAATTTGGTCAGAAGAGAAGATCACTCTCAAGAGGACACAAAGAATAAATAAATTATCCCAGAAGGTGAATAAAAGAGGTTTAAGAAAACACCACTACAACATCAACAAAATAGGAATGAATAAGCATTGGTCAACAATAACCCTCAATATTAATGGTTTCAACTCCTCAGTCAAAAGATACATAATAACTGTTGAATTAGAAAACAGGATTCATTCTGCCTCCAAAGTCACAGGATATAAGATCAATATAAAATCTCTTGTCTCTCTATATGCATGTAGGAAGCAACCCAAATATTTGAAAATATAATTCCACTTCTAATAACATCAAAAAAATAAGTGCTTAAGAATAAATTTAATGAAATAAATCAGCAGCTTACATATTATAAACTACAAAATACTTTTGAAGTAAACTAATGAAAATCAAAATAAGATGTGAAAACATGTTAGATTTGTGGATCAGATGACTATTGTCATTTAATATTCCCTACATTATTCTACACAGTCATCACAATTGCTATCAAAATCCCTGTTGGACTTGTGGTCAAAATTGAAAAAGTTGAAGAATTCACTCTTGACAATTTTACAGCTTGTTACAATGCTGTAGTAATCAAGACAGAGTGTAGACCTGATGTAAGGATACGCATACAAATGAACAGAATAGAACTGAGAATCCAAAAATAAACTTTTACTTGTATGATCAATTGATTTTTGACAAGAATGCCAAGACAACTTAGTAGGAAAAAAAACTAGTTTTTTTTTTTTTCTGTAAATAGTGCTGGAACAAGTAGACATCCACAGGCCAAATACTGATATTGTACCCCTTTATCACATCAAATATGTACACATACAGCCCTTAAAATATTTAATGGGCTTAAACTTTAGAACACTAGAACTCTTCAAGACAACATAGGAATAAATCTTTGGGACTTTGGGTCAGACCATAGATATAACATCAAAAAATAAGAGCAGCAATTAAAAAATAAATAAGTTAAACCAGCAAAATTCAAAACTCTGGGGCTGGAGAGAGGGCTCTGTGGTTAAGAGCACTGGCTGCTCTTGCAGAGGACTAAAGTTCAGTTCCCAGCACCCATATGGCAACTAACGACCATCCATAACTCCAGTTCCAGGGATCCAACACCCTCTTTTGACTTCTGTGGGGATTGTATGACATGAGTACACTTACATACATGCAGGCAATACATTTAAACACATAGAATAATTAAAAAAACAAAATATTTCTTAGATAAAATTTAAAGCTTTGCTGCAAATGATATGTCAAGAAAATAAAATGATGACATATGACATGGGAGAAATTACTTGCACATAACAGCTCCTGCATGTACTTAGTTATTTTTTTCATTCCTGTGATAGAATATGCAAGAAAATCGACTTAAGTGAAAAGAGATTTACTTCACCTCACAGTTCATAGGGTATGATCCCTCACCATGAAAAAAGCATAGCAGCTGATGTGGCATGGTCCCTCACAGTGCGAGCTTGTCACAGCTGGTCACATCTCAGTGGCAGACAAGAAGTAAAATACTCATATGGGAAGTGGGGCTAGGCTTTAACTCTCAGAGGATGGTGTCTAATGGTCTACTTCCACCAGCCATACTTCCTGTCCCCAAGTTTCCATGCCTTCCTGAAACAGCACCACAAGCTGAGGACAAAGTGTTCAAATACATGAGCCTGTAAGAGAGATTTCACATTCACTCCATAAAATGCTTGTGACAAGGAACTCTATCTAGAATAAGTAAAGAAGTCCCAGCTCAGTGGTTAAGAGCACTGACTGCTCTTGCAGAGGACTGGAGTTCAATTCCCAGCACTCACATGGCAACTAAGAAACGTCTTTAACTCTAGTTCCAGGGGAATCCAACACCCTCTTCTGACTTCCACAGCATTGCATGACACAGGTGCACTTACCTGCAGACAGTATACTCATACACATAAAATAAGAAAAATTTATAAAGAAGTCCCACAACTCAAAAATAAAAAGATGAATAATCTAATTAAACTAATCCAAATATTTGATTAAATATTTTCAATAAAATATTTATTAAAATAGTAAAAATAAAACAATGGCTAATAAATACATGAAAAATTCATCCATATAGCTAAGTACAAGGTTAATACAAATTAAACCTATAGAGATATAGCACTTTCAACTTACTGGGGTGTCTCTATTTAAAAGAGAGTGTGGGCAAGAATGATGTAGAGCAGTTATTATAGAGCCTGTATACTTCATTAGTTGGTATACAAAATGGTGCAGCCATTTTTGGAAATACATTAGCTGATCCTCAAGATGATAAGCATAGAGTTACCGCATCCAGCAGTTTTACTTCTGGGTACCTGGAGGAAGCAGAATGGTGGCCCCTAAAGGATGATTGCCACCCAATCCCTGAAGACTACAGAAATTTTGTCTCATATGGTAAGATGAACTTTGCTCCAGTGACTAAAATAAGGGTCTTGAGATGAAGAGATGAGCCTGGATTATCCACTTGAGTCACAACAGTCCTTATAGAAAGTAAACAGGAGGACTGAGATCAAAGGAGATCATGTGACAATGGGTAGAGAAGGGGAAGAGAGGACAGGAACAGAGAGAGAGAGAGAGAGGAATATAACAGAAGCAGAGATCACAGAAGAGTAAAGAAACCAACAGGAATGATGGCACTGCCTCCAGAAGTGGACGGCACTGCCTGAGGGTCTCCAAAAAACAGCAGCACTTGTTCTAAGCCGTGGGGAGCTAACACAATAATCAGGGGAAATGAAAATATGTGTGTTCACAAAGATTTGTGTCCAAATGTTCCCAACACAAACACAGTGTAATGTGTATCAACCGAAACACAGATAAATATAATACAGGCAAATAAAGGAATGTTATTTTCATTAAAAAGAAAGAGATACTATACATGCTTTATTGTGGATAATCTTTGAAGACATATCACTAAGTGAAAGAAATCAGGTATTTGTGTGAAATATTTAAGTGCAGAATGAGAAAAATCTACAGAAACAACAATAAATTAATAGGGAAATGGAGAGTGACTAGTAGCTTTTATTTTGGATTTTTGATAGTCATGATGGCTGAATTGTGATAGCCATAATTGTGAATATGGTAAAAATTCACTGAATTATGTATGTTAAAGGCATGAATTTTATGTGATTCATATCACTTTTCCAAGATTTATTCATTTTTAATTTATTTGTATGAGTGTTTACCTATATGTGTGTCCGTGCACCACATATGTGCAGAGGCCAGAACAGGGTGTCAGTCAGACCCCCAGGAACTGGAGTTACAGGTGGTTGTGAGCTACCAAGTGGGTGCTGGGAACCAAGCCTGGCTTCTGTGCAAGAGAAGCACGTGCTCTTAATCACTGAGCCATCCCTCTGACCTCCATGAATCACATTTTAATAAAGTCTAAATATAAGTAAAATCTCATTTCACTCTACTTGAGAGTTAACTAATTCAAACATACAGCAAAACAAAACAAAACAAATCTCAGTTAGATTTCTAGTTTTGTTATAAGAAGAACTAATTCCAGGGTGAATGTCAAGGTCATTGATGTATGTATTCACTCAATAAATGAAGTCCTACTTTATGTCGGGCCCCAGCTGATATATTAATTACTTTTCTCATCGCTGTGACCAAATACCAAGAGCACGATGAGAGAAAAAGATCTGTTTTCATTCACAGTTGAGGAAATAGTCTCTTGTGGTGAGGAAAGCCTAGTGGCAGAAATGGCTGGTGGTTATGACGCACGCGAGATAACTTAGTCTCATCTGGATGAACCAGGCATCAGAGAGACGGGAACTCTAGCACCCCGCTGACTTTGTCCTTCCCTTTTGATTAGCCCTGGACCCAAGCCCATGGATGGTGCCACCACATTCCAGGAGGGCCTTCTCCTTCCAGAAAATCCCTTCTGGAAGCACCTTTATAGAGATATCCAAAGGCAGGCCTCAATACTTTCCTGGGCATTCCTTAATCAAACCAAGTCAACAATAAAGATTAACCATCCCAGTCCATAAAGAGGGCAAAGGCTGACCGAAGAGTAGGCTCCAGGAAAGAGGGGCAATCAGCTACTCTGAACCACTGCAGGGTGAGTTTGAGCTCTCTAGCATAGCTCTCTGCTGGCTTCAACATACCCAAACACTGGAATTTGAGACAGACAAACACAAGCATCCTGGGCACCAGGAAAAAACACCATTGTCCTAGGAATCTACGCCAGCTTGGTACAGAAGGGTGGCTGCCCACATGGCTTGCAGTTCAGTGGCTATGTGACAGTAAGACACAAAACCAGCAACATTCACTCAGTTGCCCAGCAGCCTCATTTGCATTGCTTGTATTCCCAAGGGCATCTTGAGTCATCCACACAAGGGTTAATCCTAAAAGGGAATATACTTAAATATTTGTTAATATGGAATGAACCAGGCCTAGTTTGCCTTGTAAAACATAAACATGGGCTTAACATTTGCACAGTAAATTTATGGAACAAGTCCTCCCAGTCACAGATCATTTTTAAAATACAAGATATGGAGAGAGGGGAAGGGAATGGAGATAGCCCAATGATACAGTCAGAGATGTCACCATTTTAAAGTCAGGCAGAGAAGTATACATTAAAGGAAACAAACCCTTCACAGAGCAAGAAGGAAAGCCAAGGAACACTAGGTCATAAGCAGGATGAACAGGGGAATCAAGATGGCACAGATGCTAGCATGGGGAACTTTAGCTAGAAACGTCTCCATCCTGTAAGGAAGAAGTAATTGGTAGTGTGCCCAGAATCTTCTGTGTGCTGAACAGAGCTCTTGACTGTAACAATGCTAATCCATTTTTGCTACCTTACCATCCCTGGGAGATAGGAATACTCTAGAAATAAGGCCAGAAGCAAGGATGGCAAGTGAGCTGGGCAGGCATGTCCATACGCAGAGTATCTCCCTACTGCTCTGCACCAGAAGTCCTTTGAAACAAAGCCCATGTGCTGTGGCTGTTGATTGCAATTCTAGGTGCCAGGAAGGGCTACAAGGCTGGACCACCTCCTGTCACAGGCCCACCTGGGAGGCTGCTGTAGTTTTTGTCTTAAATGTCCCCCAAAAGTTTGTGTGTTGAAAGCTTGGCCCTCAGCTTGGCTCCACTGGGACACAGTGGTAATTATAACAGGTCAGATGCAATGAGAGGTTTTAGGTGACTGAGGGCATGCCCTTTAGGGGGATAATGGGAATCTAGCCTCTCCTAGTCCTCTGTTTTATACTAGCCATAAAATGGTGGTTCCCCCACTATGTACTCCCCACACAGTGTGCTGCTTACCACAGGCCCAGAGTAGCAGGGCCCCCAGCCACTGACATAACAAACAAACAAACATTGTCTCTTTGTAAGCTCACTATCTCAGGTACTTGCTATAGGAAGGTAAAATAGGCCTGAGATGTAGAGAAGAGAAGGATCAGCTACTCAGTTCGGCATTTCTCTAGTAAACAGAACCTCTTGTGTGATTTAAACACACACACACACACCAGGAGCCAAGTGCCTCTACGCATATGCAACAGATGAAGTTGATAGCTCTGACTGAAGGCATCTGAAAGGTGTCTGGATGTCTCACCAGTCCTCAGTTAAGGCCTGTGAGAATCTACCTATCAAGTCTCATTCCATTTTGGTCCTTACTCTAGGATATTTTTCTGTAGATCTCTTCAGAAATGTCAGCTGCAATTTTACTCTTCCTTCTCAGAGTTTTCGAATGCTTTGTCTGAATACAGCTCATTAAAATCATCTCTACCCCCCATCCAATACTGTCTGATACCTACTATGGGCTCAATCAAAGTGATTCACAGTTCAGGATGCACAGAGTAGACAGAGGGAAACCTGAGATTTCCAGGTTCCTCCTGGCTCTCAGATCATTAACAAGGCACTGCAAAGAATTCACCAAAGGGACCACATCAAAATGTGCCCCTTTCAGCTTCATTAAGTAACCTCAGGCTAATTGTTTAGCTTTTCTCATCTCAAGTCTCTCACCTATGAATTATCAAGATTCGTAATTAATTTTTTATAAAGTCCTTTTTCTCTTGATTCTCCTCTATGTCACAGAGAAGGGACTACTCCATTTATTCCTTACTTGTGATCACACTGTGTCTCTTCCTTCATGGACTACTTGACACTATCGTCACTCTGCCCCTTTAAGTGACCCCTCTGTACCTCCAATTCCTTTCCTAACCTGCACCTTGCCTTCCTTTTCCAGCCTGTTTCTCACCAACTCTCCACTGTAGTCTTGATTTCTAGTCAGAATTGCTCTATTTTGTCTTTTTCATATTTTCGGCATTTACTTAAATAATTCTTTACATATGTGATGATTAAGGTGACAACGTAACTGAGCTAAGAGGTATCCAAGTAGCTAATAGAACTTTCTAGGTGTATCTCTGAGGATTTGTTTGTAAGACATTGGCATTTGAATCAGTGGACAGGGAGGACTGCCATCCTCCAGTCAGTTGAGGACTCCAGTAGAACATAGTGGACAAAAGAAAGTATTCACGCACTCTCTCCCCTTTGCTCCCTGCATCCCCATTTCCTTACCTTCCTGCTTGCTCTCGTTCTCCTAAAGCAGGGCTACATCTTGCTCTATCATTGGAAGCCGGATTTCTAGGTTCTCCAGGCTTTGGGCTCCAACATGTCCAGCAGCCTCTCCACACCACATGGAGAGTTGTACCACCATCTCTTCTGCTTCTATAGCCCAGGCCTCAAGATGGAACCCCATCACCAGCTTGCCAGGGTCTCAGGCTCACAGATGTCCATCATGGGACTTGTCTTCCTCTCTCACCACAGGAGCCAATCCCATAATAAATCCCGTCTTATCTATAATCTATCTGACCTATTGACTCCCTAAACTACCCTGATTAACACAACGCAGAATTCCTAAATCCTCTTATCTCAGGTTGAAATCCTCTCCACTCTTCAAAGCAAGTTATATTCACCTCTCAGAACACCTTCCACAAGGGATATAATCCTTACAGGATGGCACTTTTCTGTCAACCCCATAACTTTTTCCTAGTACCTTTTAAACACTAGTGTATTTGCTTTACTGAAACATCCTAATTGGCATTTTCCTAATGGTGGGCCCTGTTACTTAGAAATCTTTGTATCTTATGGAACCTTGTCAACAGTGCCCTCCCTGCAAGAATAGGGTGGGAGAAAGCCAGCACTTAGTCATGACATTACCATACAAATAAACTTTATGTATGATTTTATAATTTTTCCATTTTTTATTATATTATATTATAATAACCTGATAGTGATATATATATGTATATATATATATATATATATATATATTATAATGTACTGAGTCCATTTATACTAGGTGAAAAGTAAGTCTCAAAATAAAATTCAATGGTTCTGAAATTTGTATCAGCATCTAGTGAATTTTAGGGAATCATGATCACATGTGTCTGATTCTAACATTTGTGATGTTCCCTAATAAAACCATCCACTTTATACAATAGTTGCTCAATAGGTACTGATGAAAATTGGTAAACCAATGTGTCATAAATAGTAAGTGTCCAAGCATGCTTGTATTCCCCAGCAACTCTTCAGTTAGATTGGGCCATATAACCAGGTCCTCACCCAATAGAGACCACATGTCCTGGCTGTATGATGGGAGCGCATTCTCTGCCAGAATAAGATGCTAATGCCATAGGAAAAATAACCCTTACTGTTAAAACACTGACATTTTGGGGCTAGAGAGATGGCCTAATGTTTAAGAGCACCAACTGCTCCTGCAGAGGACTCAGATTCAATTCCCAGCACCTACATGGTAGCTAACAACTGTCAGTAGCTCTAGTTTGAGGGGAATTCAATGCCTTCTTCTGACTCCATGGGCATTGCACAAGACAGATGCACTTACACACATGCAAGTAATGCACTCATAGACATAAAATAAAAATAATTTAAAATTTTAAAACACTGAGATTTTAATGATTGTCTATTGCTAAAGCCTTTCTGTTGGAAATTATTTTAACTAAAGTATTTTATTTATTATTTTTATTTTATGTGTGTGAGTGTATTGTCTGAACATATATAAGTGCACCCATACTGTGCAGTACCCTCAGAAGTCAGAAGAAGGTGTCAAATTCTTCTGGAACTGGAGTTGTGTACAGTTAGCACCATGTGGATTCTGGGAATTGAACCCAGATCATCTGCAAGGGTAGCCAGTGCTCTTAACTATTGAGCCCTCTCTCTAGCCCTGTTGCCCATTATTCTACATGAAAAAGTAACTGAGTATAGTAAACATGATGGTATGATATTCTAAGTGATATCAAGTATTGCGTACATCATTGCTGCTCTTGATAGGTCAGTCGAGGGCACTGCTCTTCTTAGATGCCATAAATCCTTCATCCATAAACACCTGTGCTAAGACTGTGATTTCAGGAAATATACACACAGACATACACACACACATACACACACACACACACACACACACACACACATTTATGCTTTCACAGTGCTTTTCTAGAATGCTCCTTTTAAACAAACATGACATTTGAACTATTTTTTATCCTTTAATAATTATGTAACCAGGATCTTTGGTCCTTTTGACCCTGGGTTCAAACTTAATAGAGCTCACAGCCTTTCTGGTTACTTTTGCAGAATCAAAAATGTTATAGTCAATTTAAGATATAGAAAAGAGTGGTAATTTAGTAGCACTTACCACTCTGAGCTTGGTTAGAGTTCAGGCTTTCTCCCTTTCCCTAACTTTGGTCTTTTGTGAATTTTTAGAGAGCCCTTCTACACTTTGTACATTTTCTTTTTGTGTTTCATAAACACCAGAAGACTTCTTACTCATATGAAGCTCCTTCCTTAACCTCTAAAATCTAGTCATTCATCTCTGGCCCTTTTCTGCGGACTCAATGCCTTGAATTGGGCTGGGGTTGGTGCCACACAATTTTCCCTCACATACACTCTACCCAGTCCATACACACTATCCTAGCCTGTTCAGTCTATGGAAGGACACAGACCATTCACAAACAGCAGCAATCTCTCCTCCACTCAGAGTTGCTGAGTCAATCTCAAATCTGGTCAGACTTTTCCTGGGAGACATGAACCCAGACAGGGCACTAGCATTGGATGGAAGTCCATCCCGGTCTATCATGGTGGATCAATGTGTTTCCTAGGGTATTTATAAGGGCAAGGGTAACTCAGAAGCAGCTACATCATGGAAAAGCCTAGCCTAGCATGGATGAGAGCTCATGAAAGCTGCATTCCTGGTACACAGCTGTGGATGTGTCACTTAGGGTTGGACATTTCTCCAACACTTATTTTCTGTGTGTAACCNACCCCATAACTTTTTCCTAGTACCTTTTAAACACTAGTGTATTTGCTTTACTGAAACATCCTAATTGGCATTTTCCTAATGGTGGGCCCTGTTACTTAGAAATCTTTGTATCTTATGGAACCTTGTCAACAGTGCCCTCCCTGCAAGAATAGGGTGGGAGAAAGCCAGCACTTAGTCATGACATTACCATACAAATAAACTTTATGTATGATTTTATAATTTTTCCATTTTTTATTATATTATATTATAATAACCTGATAGTGATATATATATATATATATATATATATATATATAATGTTCATTGTCATTTTATAGGGTGAAAAGTAAGTCTCAAAATAATCCAAGGCTCTGAAATTTGTATCAGCATCTAGTGAATTTTAGGGAATCATGATCACATGTGTCTGATTCTAACATTTGTGATGTTCCCTAATAAAACCATCCACTTTATACAATAGTTGCTCAATAGGTACTGATGAAAATTGGTAAACCAATGTGTCATAAATAGTAAGTGTCCAAGCATGCTTGCATTCCCCAGCAACTCTTCAGTTAGATTGGGCCATATAACCAGGTCCTCACCCAATAGAGACCACATGTCCTGGCTGTATGATGGGAGCGCATTCTCTGCCAGAATAAGATGCTAATGCCATAGGAAAAATAACCCTTACTGTTAAAACACTGACATTTTGGGGCTAGAGAGATGGCCTAATGTTTAAGAGCACCAACTGCTCCTGCAGAGGACTCAGATTCAATTCCCAGCACCTACATGGTAGCTAACAACTGTCAGTAGCTCTAGTTTGAGGGGAATTCAATGCCTTCTTCTGACTCCATGGGCATTGCACAAGACAGATGCACTTACACACATGCAAGTAATGCACTCATAGACATAAAATAAAAATAATTTAAAATTTTTAAAACACTGAGATTTTAATGATTGTCTATTGCTAAAGCCTTTCTGTTGGAAATTATTTTAACTAAAGTATTTTATTTATTATTTTTATTTTATGTGTGTGAGTGTATTGTCTGAACATATATAAGTGCACCCATACTGTGCAGTACCCTCAGAAGTCAGAAGAAGGTGTCAAATTCTTCTGGAACTGGAGTTGTGTACAGTTAGCACATGTGGATTCTGGGAATTGAACCCAGATCATCTGCAAGGGTAGCCAGTGCTCTTAACTATTGAGCCCTCTCTCTAGCCCTGTTGCCCATTATTCTACATGAAAAAGTAACTGAGTATAGTAAACATGATGGTATGATATTCTAAGTGATATCAAGTATTGCGTACATCATTGCTGCTCTTGATAGGTCAGTCGAGGGCACTGCTCTTCTTAGATGCCATAAATCCTTCATCCATAAACACCTGTGCTAAGACTGTGATTTCAGGAAATATACACACAGACATACACACACACATACACACACACACACACACACACACACATTTATGCTTTCACAGTGCTTTTCTAGAATGCTCCTTTTAAACAAACATGACATTTGAACTATTTTTTATCCTTTAATAATTATGTAACCAGGATCTTTGGTCCTTTTGACCCTGGGTTCAAACTTAATAGAGCTCACAGCCTTTCTGGTTACTTTTGCAGAATCAAAAATGTTATAGTCAATTTAAGATATAGAAAAGAGTGGTAATTTAGTAGCACTTACCACTCTGAGCTTGGTTAGAGTTCAGGCTTTCTCCCTTTCCCTAACTTTGGTCTTTTGTGAATTTTTAGAGAGCCCTTCTACACTTTGTACATTTTCTTTTTGTGTTTCATAAACACCAGAAGACTTCTTACTCATATGAAGCTCCTTCCTTAACCTCTAAAATCTAGTCATTCATCTCTGGCCCTTTTCTGCGGACTCAATGCCTTGAATTGGGCTGGGGTTGGTGCCACACAATTTTCCCTCACATACACTCTACCCAGTCCATACACACTATCCTAGCCTGTTCAGTCTATGGAAGGACACAGACCATTCACAAACAGCAGCAATCTCTCCTCCACTCAGAGTTGCTGGGTCAATCTCACATCTGGTCAGACTTTTCCTGGGAGACATGAACCCAGACAGGGCACTAGCATTGGATGGAAGTCCATCCCGGTCTATCATGGTGGATCAATGTGTTTCCTAGGGTATTTATAAGGGCAAGGGTAACTCAGAAGCAGCTACATCATGGAAAAGCCTAGCCTAGCATGGATGAGAGCTCATGAAAGCTGCATTCCTGGTACACAGCTGTGGATGTGTCACTTAGGGTTGGACATTTCTCCAACACTTATTTTCTGTGTGTAACCTGTAGTGAAACTCTGCAAAATATTCCATTTAAAAAAAAAGCTGCTTTGATGAGTGGTAAACATAAGGATCCATACTTAACATACAGTAAGAAATTATATTTGTCTAGGAATATGATAGAGATGGGATAATTCTCTAGGATCTATGATTTCTCCAGCCATGTGTATTTGGCCATGCTTACATTGCCATACAGGAGCTCCCTCACATTCAGAGGGCTTTAACTCCAGTTAGACAGCTATTGATTACCCCCAAGATAAAAGTGACACTACTGTGCTACTATAGCTTGTGTCGGTCATTGTCGTGGTTATTAGGCATTAGAGCTGGGTTGGACCATTGACTGATTTTCTCCCTTAATAGCTTGCATAGTATCCTCCAGAACTATGAGATTAGTCTTCAGGGAGGAGGATTCCAGGTTAGTTCCATCTCCATTGCTCCAAATCCTGTGTCTGAAGTATGCCCAGTATTGTCCTCAACAATAAGATCTTACCTTCAAGTTCTGGGACTTCTCATGTCTATGTTTCTTGTTATACAGCCTTCAGATATATACATGCACTCATAGTCAGATATTGTATGTGTATTTTTAGTAGGTCTTTGAGTTAATACATTTTCCTCTGGATTTTCATACCACCTAAGCTTTATTTACTCTCTCTCTCTCTCTCTCTCTCTCTCTCTCCTCTCGTCTCTTTGTTTAACCCTCTTCCTCCCTTATCAGTTAAAGTGCCTCCATTCCCCTACTGATAATACCTGTCCTGTCCGCTATTATTCCCCACTCTTGAGCTCCTTCTTCCCCTTCAAGGATATCTTAATGCTAAGTGGTTCCTTTAAAACCCCCACATAAGTTTCTGATAAAGAGGAAAATATCCCTATTTCAGAGAGAGAACTTACATTTTCCAACAATGCTCTACTGGCCATGGACTGAGCAGTAAAAGGGACTGCTTGCTGCTGGGTGGGGAAGAGTGTGCCTTCCCTAGGATTTCTAGATGTGCTGACTAGACTCCAGCGGATCTATTTACACAGAAGAACATCTAGGTTCAAGAGCCTAACTGGATAGGGCTTAGCTTGGATGTTGTAACACATGAGTTCTGATGGGGGGAGGGGTATTGGGGCATGGGGGGGGGACTGGGTTTGACTGGGGACTATTGTGTGAGATTGAGCATTTGCTCAATTAAAAAAAAGAGAAATGGCTGAAAAGGCTCAGGTCAGGAACACTGGCTCCTCTTGCAGAAGACCCAGATTTGGTTCCCAGCACCCACTTGGCCACTGACAACCATCTTTAACTCCACTTCCAGGGGATCTGATGCCTTCTTCTGACCTCCAAGGTCTTTTCACAACATGGGTGCACTTAGATACATGCAGGCAATATACTCATACACATAAAATAAAAATGATAAAAATGTTTAAAAGGCACAAATTATCACTAAAGTCAAATCTAGAAAGTGGCGAGATTCAGGGAGGGAGAGGAGGTCAGTACTTTCACTTTCACAGCTTGACTTAAAACAAGCTTGATGGATTTTTGCAATAATAATTACCCTAGAAAGAATTGGTTAGATTTTAGTTTGTTTTTCCTCTCGGGAATGTTTGTTTTGTTAATTTATTGCCCAAATAATTAAATATAAATATTTAAAAACCGATTTCCTACAAAGACTTTCAAGAAATGAGAAGTATAAAGGAGATAATGCGCAGTGAATTCAAGAACACCATGACTCACTGCAACTTTTATACAACTACATTGAGAAGGAAGCAGCTGACCACTGACGTAGGCATCCTCAGCATCACTTTGAAAATACACAACATTAGCCAGGCATGGTGGCGCACGCCTTTAATCCTAGCACTTGGGAGGCAGAGGCAGGCGGATCTTTGTGAGTTCATGGCCTGCCTGGTCTACAGAGTGAGTTCCAGGTCAGCTGGGGCTACAGGGAGACCCTGTCTCAAAAAAGCAAAACAAAACAAAAAATACACAACATAAAGACTCTCAAGTCTTCCACCTGGGAGAGATGCTTCACATCACTATTATGTACAATAAAATCTCTGGTCCAATATGTCAAAATTACCATTTTTCTACAAACAGTAACATTTCTGAAAATCAAAAATAGCATTATAATGTTGGTTTACTATCATATGTCATTCACCAAGCATGGAAAGGGTGCTCAACAAATATTATGGTTTCACAGCAGAGCCTCACACCAGCTTTGCCTGATGTCCTGGAGCACAGAGAAATCTGGACTTCTGCTCTGTCTACTCCATGGTCTGAACACACGGAATTTTCCCAGTCTGGATTCACATGACACAATATTGTTAAAGATAAATTCTCACTTCCTCTTCCAATTTTCTAATTTGAAAAGGGAAACAATAGTACACACACACACGCACACACACACACACACACACACACACACACACCCCTCAAGTGTACACATGCATTCATGTTCAGATATAATATGTATATTTTGCAGTACATTTTTAAGCTAATACATTTCTTTCTGGATTTTCAAACAAAAGCTCTCTCTCTCTCTCTCTCTCTCTCTCTCTCTCTCTCTCTCTCTTTCTCTCTCTCATCTTTCTCATTGTTTAACCTTCCTCTTCCCTCTCCAATTAAAGTACCTCCATTTCTCCTTGATAAATAATACATCTATTATCTTCCCCATATATATGTATATATATACATATATATATATAGAGAGAGAGAGAGATGCGTCTGTGTGAGAGAGAGAGATGAGTAGACTCAAAACACATTTTTATAACATTTTAGAATAAGAACAAAATGGCACCTTTTCAACCAGAATCCTAAGAATGGATTTACCCAATCCATTGTGAGCTACACTGATGTCACAATCCATTACAGAATCCCAAGGAAAGAGAAGACACCACTCAGATGCCTCCTTCAAAACTATAAAAACCCCTCTGCTATTCTGGTGCACACACCCCCACTCCAGTTATGACACCATCTTAGTTTGGGTGATAAATCTCTACTCAACCCCCAAGGTTGTGGGTGAGGACATCAGCTCCTGTTCCTTGCAGCACCCAACCCACCCTCAGAGGGTGACAAGAGCAGGCAGAGGTTGATGAGATAGGTGTTAAAATGGAGCCAACCCCCAAGTTTGCCCAGCTCAGGAAGAAAAATGCTTGTCAGACTTCCAGATGGAATGGAGATTCAGCAACTGCACAGCCCAGAAGGAAGGAGACTCTAAAAGCAGGGTCTCCAAGGATGTGGTTCATCTGTGTCTAGACAGATGCTTTAGAGTTCCACAGCCCAGAAGGCAAGGAAACCAAGAGCTTGAAGAGAAATGTGTGGCAAAGAAAGACTGAATATTAGGAGGAATTATCTGTAATTTTAAGTATACATTTGCATTTGGGGTAAATCCCTTGGGATTAAATAATGCATGATCTCCTCAATGCTTGTTGGAATAATCATGATTTTTATGTGACATGAGTGCTGTCAAGAACCCAGAAGTTAGCTCAGGCAAGGTGGCACATACTTGTAATCTCAGCACTTGGGAGAGAGAGATGCATGGATCATTGTAGACCACCATCATCCTTGACTGTATAAGGAGTTCAAGGCAACCCTTCAGTACATGAAATTCCAGAGTAGACCTTGAGATGAGGTTTCCAGAGCTTATCATGATTGTTGTGATTATTAGAGTTTAGGAAATGCAATAGAGTCATGGGGAGGTGGGAAGAAGGGGAAGGAAGGAAGGAAGGAAGGAAGGAAGGAAGGAAGGAAGGAAGGGAGGAAGGAAGGAAGGAAGGCA
>VZQC01006876.1:1695071-1803534 GCA_009823505.1 Rhizomys pruinosus
AGGGGAAGGAAGGAAGGAAGGAAGGGAGGGAGGGAGGGAGGGAGGGAGGGAGGGAGGGAGGGAAAGATGGGCAGGAGGGAGTGATGATGGTAGGGAGGGAGGGGAGGAGGGAGATGGGTGGATCAGTGTAGGTCACCACCATCCTTGACTATATAAGGAGTTTGGGGCAAGCCTGCAATACATGAGATTCCAGAAATAGACCTTGAGGTGAGGTCTGCCTCCCCAGGGCCCATTCTTGTTTTTTAATGAATGTGGTGAGGCTCTGAACTCGGGTCCTCATGCTTATTGCACACAAGAGTTTCACAGTCTGAGATATCTCCCTATTCCCTCTCTGTGTTCTTTAATCTCTCTACCACCTCATCCTATCAGTCTCAGCTTCACGGCATTTCTAATGCAGGTGTGGGCTCTCCTCCAGGAGTGTCGGTTCACTCCAGGCAGTTCAGTATGGTTTTCTTGCCTTAATCTTTCCATATTTCTGTGTAAAAACAATGGTTTAGTATTGAAACTAATTAGTAATTTTAAAAGCAATCAAAACAAATTTTGGAAAAAGTTTTAATTAAATCAAACTTATTCAAGAGAAAGTGAGAATTCCTGTGATTAACAGTAATACGTGATTCCAAAATTTAATACCTTAAGATTTAATGCCTTGATTGTTTTGCTATGCCTATAATATTTGTTTGTAAAAATCCATTCTAAGAGCTAGAGAGATAGCTCAGTGGTTAAGAACACTTGCTGTTCTGCCAGAGGTTCAGTTTCTAACACCCATATGGTAGCTAACAACCATCTGTAACTCCAGTTCCAGGGGATCGGATGCCTTCTCTTCTGAACTCTGTGGGCATTTCACACATGTGCTGCAGTTACATAGATGCAGGCAAAACACACATAGATAGATAGATAGATAGATAGATAGATAGATAGATAGATAGATATAGATATATAGATATATAGATATATAGATATATAGATATATAGATATATAGATATATATGAAACAAAAATAATAAAATGTTCTTAAAAATCCATTCTGGCTAAAAGTTTATAGTACAGTCTATTCCCAGAGCTGTTTGTTAATTTAGTGCTGGATTTTGTCCCATTTAAAGGTATTAAGTGTGAAGATACTTGGTGACCCTGCCTCTGTAACCAAAGTAAGTCCAGGGTAGCTCAAACACACTGTGAAAGGCTAATGAAAACACTCAGGGACCAGAGCCGGATCCTCCTTGTTGCACTCACACAAACTTGAGTCATAGTGACTTCCTGTTCTCAGTAATTCCCATCTTTAACATAACTCTGTCTCCATTAATAATACAGGAAGAAGGTGAGTGATTTGGAAACACTTCTAGCGGTTACACAAGGGCACCAGTAGCCTTATCCCAGTTAAAATCCAAGGAATGACTCATGTAACTTGATGGGACAAGGACACAACAACAAAAAAATTCAGACTTTGTTGCCCCTGTATTAAAAAGCACAGAGCCAACACTATACTTAGACTTCTATAAAACTTAGCTTTAGGAATGTTCCAACAGGTCAAAATGTCACCAACTTAACGGCTGAGAAAGAAAAGATACAGCTTTGCTTCAANTATAATATATAGATATCTCTCTATAGCCATGTGTCACTGTCATTTTTATAGGGTGCAACGGAAGTCTCAACATACTCCCAGGCTCTGCAATTTGTATCAGCATCTAGTCGATTTTAGGGAATCATGTCCCATGTGTCTCATTCTCACATTTGTGAATGTTCCCACCCATCACCATTTCTCCACTTTGATTCACATAGGTCTCGCCCCTCCAGCTGATGAAGGTAACCTGTGCAAATCGTATGTCCCAGCATGCTTGCATTCCCCCCACGCACACTGCTTCAGTTCAGATTGGGCCCGATACCAGGGCCCTCCCCCCAGAGCGACCACATGTCCTGGCTGTCATGCATGGGGCCTTCTCGCCCAGCAAATAAGCATGCTAATGCCCTCGGAACCACCCATACACCCTAACTGTTACCACGCCATTTATGGGACTAGGACCCGCGGTGGCCTCATGTTTAAGGCCCACCCGCTCCGGGGCCAGAAGGAACTCAGATTCAATTCCCGCACCTACATGGTACTAAACAACTGTTCAGTAGCTCTAGTTTTGAGGGGAATTCATGCTCTTCTGACTCTCAGGGGCATTGCACAAGACAGATGCACTTACACACATGCAAGTATATGCACTCAATAGCACATAAAATAAAAAATATTTAAATTTTTCATATACAAAATGCCAGTGTGAAAGACCAGTTGTGATATTCTTCTTGACTTTTTAATTAAAAAAATTAATAATTTAATTATTTTTTATTTTATGTAGGTGTGAGTGTAGTGTCTGAACATATATAAGTGCATCCATACTTGTGCAGTACCCTCAGACAGTCAGAGAAGGTGTCCAAATTCTGCTGGAACTGGAGTTGTGTACACGTTAGCACAGTGGAGTCCTGGAGATGTTGAACCCAGATCACTGCAAGGGTACCAGATGGCTCTTAATAGTGACCCTCTCTCTAGCCCTGTTGCCCATTATTCTACATGAAAAAGTAACTGAGTATAAGTAAACATGATGGTATGATATTCCTAAGTGTATCAAGTAATTGCGTACATCATTGGCTGCTCTTGATAGGTCAGTCCGAGGGCACTGCTCTTCTTAGATGCCATAAATCCTTCATCCATAAACACCTGTGCTAAGACTGTGATTTCAGGAAATATACACACAGACATACACACACACATACAACACACACACACACACACACACACACATTTATGCCTTTCACAGTGTTGCTTTTCTAGAATGCTCCTTTTAAACAAACATGACATTTGAACTATTTTTTATCCTTTAATAATTATGTAACCAGGATCTTTGGTCCTTTTGACCCTGGGTTCAAACTTAATAGAGCTCACAGCCTTTCTGGTTACTTTTGCAGAATCAAAAATGTTATAGTCAATTTAAGATATAGAAAAGAGTGGTAATTTAGTAGCACTTACCATCTGAGCTTGGTTAGGTCGGCTTTCCCCTTTCCCTACTTTGGTCCTTTTGTGAAGTTTTTAGAGAGCACTTCTCATTTGTACATTTGCTTTTTGTGTTTTTCATAACACCATAAGACTCTCTTACTCATATGAAAGCTCCTTCCTTAACCTCTAAAATCTAGTCATTCATCTCTGGCCCTTTTCTGCGGACTCAATGCCTTGAATTGGGCTGGGGTTGGTGCCACACAATTTTCCCTCACATACACTCTACCCAGTCCATACACACTATCCTAGCCTGTTCAGTCTATGGAAGGACACAGACCATTCACAAACAGCAGCAATCTCTCCTCCACTCAGAGTTGCTGGGTCAATCTCACAATCTGTCAGACTTTTCCTGGGGAAGACATGAACCCAGAACAGGGCACTAGCATTGGATGGAAGTCCATCCCGGTCTATCATGGTGGATCAATGTGTTTCCTAGGGTATTTATAAGGGCAAGGGTAACTCAGAAGCAGCTACATCATGGAAAAGCCTAGCCTAGCATGGATGAGAGCTCATGAAAGCTGCATTCCTGGTACACAGCTGTGGATGTGTCACTTAGGGTTGGACATTTCCACAGACATTATTCTCCTGTGTGTAAACCTGTAGTGAAACTCTGCAAAATATTCCATTTAAAAAAAAAAAAAGCTGCTTTGATGAGTGGTAAACATAAGAAGGATCCATACTTAACACATGTAAGAAGAAATTATATTTGTCTAGGAATATGATAGAGATGGGATAATTCTCTAGGATCTATGATTTTCAACATGTGTATTTGGCCATGCTTACATTGCCATACAGGAGCTCCTCACATTCAGAGGGACTGTAACATCCAGTTTACGACGCTTTATTGACTTCCCCAAGATAAAAGTGCACCTACTGTGGGCTACTAATATGCTTTGTGTCGGTCATTGTCGTGTTATTAAGCATTAGGGGCTGGGTTGGACCATTGAATGATTTTCTTCCTTCTTCATATAGCTTGCATAGGATCCTCCAGAAACTAGAAAATTAGTCTTCCCAGGGGAGGATCCAGGTTAGTTCCATTATCCATTGCTCCAATACCGTGTTCTGAAGTATGCCCGGTAATTCGTCCTCAACATATAGAGCTTACCTTACCTTCAAGTTCTGGGACTTCTCATGTCTATGTTTTCTTGTTATACAGCTCTCAGATAATATACATGCACTCATAGTCAGATATTGTATGGATTTTTATAGGTCTTTGAAGTTAATACATTTTCTCTGGATTTTCATACCACCTAAGCATTTTATTTACTCTCTCTCTCTCTCTCCTCTCTCTCTCTCTCTTCTCCTCGCTCTCCAATCCTCATCCATCGTCTTTGGTTTTAACCCTCTTCCTCCTGGTGTTTTTATCAGTTAAAGTGCCTCTCCATTCCCCTACTGAGTAATACCTGTTCCTGTCTGCTATTATCCCCCACTCTTGAGCTCCTTCTTTCCCTTCAAGGATATCTTAATGCTAAGTGGTTCCTTTAAAACCCCCACATAAGTTTCTGATAAAGAGGAAAATATCCCTATTTCAGAGAGAGAACTTACATTTTCCAACAATGCTCTACTGGCCATGGACTGAGCAGTAAAAGGGACTGCTTGCTGCTGGGTGGGGAAGAGTGTGCCTTACCTAGGATCTCTAGATGTGCATGAATAGACTCCCACGGATCTATTTACACAGAAGAACATCTAGGTTCAAGAGCCTAACTGGATAGGGCTTAGCTTGGGATGTTGTAATGCTGAAGTCTGAATGGGGGAGTTTGGGGCATGGGGGGGGGACTGGGTTTGACTGGGACTATTGTTGAGATTGAGCATGTTGCTCAATTAAAAAAAAAAGAGAATGGTGAAAAGGCTCAGTCAGAACACTGGCTCCCTCTTGCAGAAGACCAGATGTGGTTCCCAGCACCCACTTGGCCAACTGACAACTCATCTTTTACTCCACTGTCCAGGGGATTCTGTGCCTTCTTCTGCTCCAAGTTGTTACAACATGTCACTTAGATACATGGCGGCAATATACTCCATACACATAAATAAATAAATGATAAAAATGTTTAAAAGGCACAAATTATCACTAAAGTCAAATCTAGAAAGTGGCGAGATTCAGGGAGGGAGAGGAGGTCAGTACTTTTCCATCCTTTCACACTTGACTTAAAACAACTGGAGGGATTTTTGCAATAAGAAATTACCCTAGAAAGAATTGGTTAGATTTTAGTTTGTTTTTCCTCTCGGAATGTTTGTTTTGTTAATTTAATTGCCAAATAATTAATATAAATATTTAAAACCGATTTCCTACAAAGACTTTCAAGAAATGAGAAGTATAAAGGAGATAATGCGCAGTGAATTCAAGAACACCATGACTCACTGCAACTTTTATACAACTACATTGAGAAGGAAGCAGCTGACCACTGACGTAGGCATCCTCAGCATCACTTTGAAAATACGCAACATTAGCCAGGCATGGTGGCGCAACAGCCTTTAATTCCATACACTTGGGAGGCAGAGGCAAGGCGGATCTTTGTGAGTAAAAAAAGCCTGCCGTCTACAGAGTGAGTCCAGGTCAGCTGGGGCCTACAGGGAGACCCTGTCTCAAAAAGCAAACAAAACAAAAAATACACAAAAAAGACTCTCAAGTCTTCACCTGGGAGAGATGCTTCACATCACTATTATGTACAATAAAATCTCTGGTCCATATGTCAAAATTACCATTTTTTCTACAAACAGTAAAACATTTCTCTGAAAATCAAAAATAGCATTATAATGTTGGTTTACTATCATATGTCATTCACCAAGCATGGAAAGGGTGCTCAACAAATATTATGGTTTCACAGCAGAGCCTCACACCAGCTTTGCCTGATGTCCTGGAGCACAGAGAAATCTGGACTTCTGCTCTGTCTACTCCATGGTCTGAACACACGGAATTTTCCCAGTCTGGATTCACATGACACAATATTGTTAAAGATAAAGTTCTCACTTCCTCTTCCAATTTTCTATTTGAAAAGGAACCAAAGTACAACAACACACAAACGCAACAACCACACACACATACACACACACACAACACCACCCTCAAGTGTACACATGGCATGCATGTTTCGATAATAATAGATGTATAGTTTTTGCGTACAATTTTTAAGCCTAAATACATTTCTTTCTGGAGTTTTCAAAACAAAGGCTCTCTCTCTCCTCTTCGCCTCCTCTCTCTCTCCCTCTCTCTCCTTGTCCTCTCGTCATCTTCTCATTGTTTAAACCTTCTCTCTTCCCTCTCCAATTAAGTACCCCCCATTTTCCTTGAGTAAGATAATACACTATCTTTCTCCCCTCGATATATATGTATATAATATACATAATATATAGAGAGAGAGAAGATGCGTTCTGTGGTGAGAGAGAGAGATGAATAGACTCAAAACACATTTTTATACATTTTAGAATAAGAACAAAATGGCACCTTTTCAACCAGAATCCTAAGAATGGATTTACCCAATCCATTGTGAGCTACACTGATGTCACAATCCATTACAGAATCCCAAGGAAAGAGAAGACACCACTCAGATGCCTCCTTCAAAACTATAAAAACCCCTCTGCTATTCTGGTGCACACACCCCCACTCCAGTTATGACACCATCTTAGTTTGGGTGATAAATCTCTACTCAACCCCCAAGGTTGTGGGTGAGGACATCAGCTCCTGTTCCTTGCAGCACCCAACCCACCCTCAGAGGGTGACAAGAGCAGGCAGAGGTTGATGAGATAGGTGTTAAAATGGAGCCAACCCCCAAGTTTGCCCAGCTCAGGAAGAAAAATGCTTGTCAGACTTCCAGATGGAATGGAGATTCAGCAACTGCACAGCCCAGAAGGAAGGAGACTCTAAAAGCAGGGTCTCCAAGGATGTGGTTCATCTGTGTCTAGACAGATGCTTTAGAGTTCCACAGCCCAGAAGGCAAGGAAACCAAGAGGCTTGAAGAGAAATTGTGTGGCATAAAGAAAGACTGAATATTAGGAAGGAATTATCTGTAATTTTAAGTATACATTTGCATTTGGGGTAAATCCCTTGGGATTAAATAATGCATGATCTCCTCAATGCTTGTTGGAAGAATCATGATTTTTAGTTACATGAGTGCTATCAAGACAGACCCAGAAGTTAGCTTCAGGCAAGGTGGCACATATTGTAATCTCCAGCACTTGGGAGAGAGAGATGGCATGGATCATTGTAGACCACCATCATCCTTGACTGTATAAGGAGTTCAAGGCAACCCTTCAGTACATGAAATTCCAGAGTAGACCTTGAGATGAGGTTTCCGAGCTTAAATCATGCATTGTTGTGAGTTATTAGAGTTTAGGAAAATGCAATAGAGTCATGGGGGAGGTGGGAAGAAGGGAAGGAAGGAAGGAAAGGAAGGGAGGAAGGGAGGGAGGGAGGGGAGGTAGGGAGTGAGGGGAAGAATGGAGGCAGGAGGGAGTGATGATGGTAGGGAGCATGAGGAGGAAGAGTGGAATTTGGTGGTCATGTGTAGGTCACCACCATCCTTGACTATATAAGGAGTTTGGGGCACAGCCTGCAATTTGCATGAGATTCCAGAAATAGACCTTGAGGTGAGGTCTGCCTCCCCAGGGCCATTCTTGTTTTTTAATGAATGTGGTGAGGCTCTGAACTCGGTCCCAATGCTTAGTTGCACACAAGAGTTTCACACGGTCTGAGAATCTCCCTATTCCGCTCTGTGTTCTTTAATCTCTCTACCACCTCATCCTATCAGTCTTCAGCTTCACGGCATTTCTAATGCAGGTGTGGGCTCTCCTCCAGGAGTGTTGGTTCACTCCAGGCAGTTCAGTATGGTTTTCTTGCCTTAATCTTTCCATATTTCTGTGTAAAAACAATGGTTTAGTATTGAAACTAATTAGTAATTTTAAAAAGCAAAATCAAAAAAATTGGCAAAGTTTTATTCCAATCACTTATTTCAAGAGACAGTGAGATATTCCTGTGTTAACAGTAATCGTGATTTCAAAATTTAATACCTTCAACTTCGATTTAAATGCCGTGATTGTTTTGCTATGCCTATAATAATTTGTTTGTAAAGATCCATTCTAAGAGCTAGGAGAGATAGCTCAGTGGTTTAAGAGACACTTGCGCTCTCTGGAGCCCAGAGGTTCTTTTCCAGTACACCATAGGTAGCTAAAAACTTTTTAACTCACAGTTCCAGGGGATCGGATGCCTTCTCTTCTGACTCTGTGGGCATTTCCACCATGTGCTGCATTACATAGATGCAGGCAAAACACACACACAAATATATATATATTATATATATTCTATATATGAAACTAAAACTAATAAAATGTTCTTAAAAAATCCATTCTGGCTAAGTTTATAGTACAGTCTATTCCCAGAGCTGTTTTGTAATTTAGTGCTGGATTTGTCCCATTTAAAGGTATTAAGTGTGAAGATACTTGGTGACCCTGCCTCTGTAACCAAAGTAAGTCCAGGGTAGCTCAAACACACTGTGAAAGGCTAATGAAAACACTCAGGGACCAGAGCCGGATCCTCCTTGTTGCACTCACACAAACTTGAGTCATAGTGACTTCCTGTTCTCAGTAATTCCCATCTTTAACATAACTCTGTCTCCATTAATAATACAGGAAGAAGGTGAGTGATTTGGAAACACTTCTAGCGGTTACACAAGGGCACCAGTAGCCTTATCCCAGTTAAAATCCAAGGAATGACTCCATGTAACTTGATGGGACACGGACAGACATACAAAAAAATTAGACTTGTGTTGCCCCGTATTAAAAAGCACAGGCCAACACGATATACTTAGACTTCTATAAAACTTAGCTTTAGGAAATGTTCCAACAAGGTCAAAATGTCACCAATTAACGGCTGAGAAAAAAGATACAAGTTTTGCTTGAGTAGGATGTACCAGAAAGTGCCACAGAAAGGTTTGGCTGTTCGAACATTGACAGGAGAAAAGCCTCAGATTGGCTACAAACATCAAAACCCCACCCTCTGTGGATCCTACTTGTAATGAGTCCTAGGAAACTTACACTTCTAGGGTACCAGCAAAGTTTTTTAAATACCAGAGACTTCTTAGCCTCCCTCCCCAACCAAGATACAGGAGAAAGTATGATATGATGTCGTTCTCCAACTGTAAATTGGAGACAACTATTTAGAGGTATCTCTTATAAAACCAGGAAAACTGCCTTCTGTTATTGAACAATAGACATAGGAACTGTGAAAAGGATTAATTCCTCTCTGTCAAGACCAAATATAACACTAAGATCTCCTTAAGCTATGCACTTAGCAAATAATATATTAATGCAGGAGCTCTGACATCAGCAATGGATTATTCTAACCAAGAGATGTTTGCCAGGGGATCCAAGGCCCCACAAAAGGTGAAAGGCTTCCTTGCCTCTAAACTGTGATACTTGCAGAAGAGAGGCGATAAGAACCCTGCTGCAGAAGAACCTGACGTTAAAATGGAAAGATGTATTGGAGACCACACATGCAAGTGTAAAGATGGTCCTCTGGAATACCAAGAGTGTTACCAAAGGCCACTAAAAACAAATAAAGCAAATAATGGGCTCCTCTGAGTCAGCAAGACTCCTCCGTCAGCACCAGCTACCCCTCGCCTCCTGGAAATACTGTGCAGCAGAGGGCAGCCATATGCCTGTATATCCCAATCTAATTGCTATTCGGCTCTCTCCTTGGAAGGAATAACCCACGGCTGATGCCAAAAGCTTACAACCCTCTAATGGTCAAGAGATTTTATAAGCCACAGTAAAGACCCTGTCATATTCAACGAAAAAAAAAAAATGTAATCATGGATTAACAGTACCATCCAAAATCTGTGTCTATACAAAATAACCTAACGATACAATAGTACTGTTTAAATACCTATATATCTAATGCTTGTGCTTCGTTAGTAGGATTGAAAAGGTATTCCTGGACAAACTGTCCAGCCCATGAAAAAGAAAACAGCCAGAATGTGCCAGAGTCCAGACAACGCCTCCGAGGAAAAAAAAGGTAGCTGTTTTGCTTCTTATCCACCGTGTGCCCCTTTCCTAAGCCAGGGAAACAATCTGCGGAAGAGGGAGCGTGGGTTAGAATGTAGGGCTGTGATTGGGTGTGAATGGTAAAATGACAGCAAATATAGCTGAGACACTCCATCATTGACAAACTTGATTGAACATACAAGCCCCCCCCACCCCCCCACTGCTGGATGGTGGGAACAAGGGCTGTGTGGTTTGGACACAACTTCTTGCAAAATTGGTTTGTTACATGAAGGATGCTTGTACGCATAAATGATCACTTATTGCTAAAAAAATGGAAAAAAAACTAAAAGAGAAAGAGATGAGGACAGTTTATGGCAGAATGAATGATCTGGATGGGGTGGGGTGGGGTGGGGGAAGGGAAGGGGAAAGTAATGCCTGAACTGAATTGGGAAAATGATGTAGAAATACACAAAGCATCAAAAAAAAAAAAAAAGAAAAAAAAAGAAAAAAATTAGCTAGGACAGAGATCTCCCAAGACCACACTAAGCAGCAGCTCTCTTCCAATAGCAAGGAGCTGGAAAACCAACCCAAATGACCCGCTCAACGATGAGGTGGATAGAGAAAATGTGGTCAATCTACAAATGGAGTTTTCTATGCAGCAACTAAAGAAAGATGACATCCATGAAGCTTTTGTGCAGGAAATGGCTGGAGCTAGAAACAGCAATGCTGAGTGAAGAACACAGCTCCCGAGAAAAAAACAACAAATGGTATTCCGTTCATCGTGGATGCTAGTGCCAATTTACCTAGTTGTAAGTATCTCTTGTTACATGGCCCTTGAGCTTTGGTCCAAAGCAGTTGGAGTGATGCATAATTGGAACAACAACAACAAACAACATGCAACAACAGAAAGGGACTTGCACCAAAAAACTGACTGAACAGGTGAACGTTTGCTCAAAACAGTCAACTTCCACATGGAGATATACAGAAAAGACTGAGAAAAGAGATGAAAAGCAATTTGGCAGAATACATGAGGCTCTGTGGGGTGGGGGGATAAGGTGGGGACACATGGTCTAGATTTGAATAACTTGGTAACAAATATATATTTAAAAAATTAGCTTTAGGAAAACAAATGGGAGAAAAATCTTTATTATTTCTCTATAGATATCTGGATTTTTTATTTTAGATATATCAAAAATAAAAGGCATTTTTATTCTACGTGTAGAAATACAGTTAGAAAGGAAACAACCAGTTATTAAATGTCTGCCCTGGAGAGAATCAAAATAAATAAGACATGGATCTCAGCCTTGAGATGCTTATACACTAAGGAAATTAAACACACACTCCTGAAATAATGTGAGAGGAATGATAATGTGCAAGTCAAAAATAATATTGGCAATAATCCAGAGAGGAAAACAAGCTCAATACAAAGTAAAGAATTGGTGTAGGAACACAGCAGCCTTGGCACCAGATAGCCCCTGACAGCAGGTTAGAGGCTAGCATACCAACCCTGCTTTGTTTAAACCAAAGAGTAGTTTTGTAATAATTTCCCAGTTTTTAATCTGAATTTAATACTTTCCTCTGGTTATCTGAAAATTATTCCCAATAAACCATAACTTAGTTGCTGAACTTAAATATTGGGCAATTAATTGAAAGGCACTGTTCTCATTCCAAGTTCACATGGAGTTTTAACTGTTAATCTTTGATTTTGTATTAGTCATTTTTCTATTACGATACAGAATACCAAAAACAAGCAGGGTTTTTTTTTTTTTTTGTCTTTTAGAGACATAGTCTCCCTGTACCCCAGCTGCCGGTAACTCCTATGGTAGACCAGGCTGGCCTTGAACTCTAGAGATCCACCTGCCTCTGCCTCCCAAGTGTTGGGATTAAAAGCATGTGGTGTGTGTGTGTGTGTGTGTGTGTGTGTGTGCGTGTGCGTGTGTGTGTGTGTGTGTGTATACTCCTGCAATGGAACATGTGGAGAACAGAGGTCAGTTGGTTCTCCCTCCACCCTGTGGGCCCAGGGAACTCAGGTCGTGTAAGTCTTGGTGGTAAGTGCCTTTACTCCCTCAGCCAAGTAGAAAATGCTTACTTTGGCTCACAATTTTAGATGTTCCAGTCCATCATGATATTTTTCCTTTTACATGTGATGAGACACCCCATCATTGGGCAAATCTTTCTTCATTACTGTAAGGAAAAAGAAAGAGGAAGAGGGCCTGGGTGCCACACTTCCCAGAGAAGATGCATCCCCAACATCCCAACTTCCTTCCACTGGGCCCCACCCCTAAAGGTTTTACCCTCCCCAATAGCACCAACCCAGAAAACAAACTTTAACATATTGATGGGCTTTTAAAGGATGTTCAGTTTCTAAAAAAACAACTAGAGATTTGTACAACTTCTCTTAGGGGAGAAGTATGAACAACTAAGAAAGGCAGTATTTTGGCTATTTCGGGGGCGTTCATTTTTCCATAGAATTTAAGGATTTTTGTTTTTTTCCAAGTTTGTGAAGAACTCTAGGGATTTTAATTGTATTTGATCTATATATTAATTTGGGCAGAGATGGACTTTTTTTACATTTTTATTGTTTTGTAATGTGTATGAATTTACTGTCGGCATGCAAGTCTGGTACAACCTGTGTCAGACAAGTGCTGCGGAGGTCAAAGAGGGTGTCAGATTCCCCTGGAACTGGATTTTAAATACGGTTCTCAGCCGCCATGTGGGTGCTGAGGTCGACCCAGGTCCTCTACAAGAGCAAGTCGATGCTCTTAAACCACTAGGCCAGCTCTCCACCCCAGAAACAGACTTTCTACTATACTCGAATTTTTTTTCCAGTCCATGAGCCATGGGGAGGTCGTATCCATCGTATATGTCTTTTTCAAACTCCTTCTTCAGGGTTTAAAATTTCTGTGTAGAGATCTTTGGTTAGGTTTGTTTCCTAGTATTTTAGTGTTTTTGAGGCTTTTGTAGGGGGAAAGGCTGCGTAATATTCCTTCGCTATCTACGAGTTGTTTTGTTGTTTCGTGGAAAGAAAGCTAAGATGATTTTTGTTAGGTTATTTTGTAATCCACCACTTTAATGAAACTCTTAATCAATTTTAGGAGTTTTCTGGTGAGGTTTTAGCATCCCTTAAGTAAACTATCATGTCACATCGCAAAAAGGGATAGCTTGAACTCCTCTTTTCCAATTATCTCCACTCTTTAATTTCCCTTTCTTGCACTATGGCCCTAGCAAGCATTTTCAAGCACATATTGAAGAGAGGAGTGGCGATAAGTGGCAGTCTTGCCAAGTGCCAACGTTAAGGGGAAGGCTTCTAACGGGGCTCCACTTAGGATGAGGTGGGCTAGGGGGGGGGGGAGATGGCGTTGGATGGGGGGGGAGGAAGGGCCCTGCAGGCCAAGGCCGCGAGGACTAGTAGCATGAAGGATGCGGAATGTTGTCAAAGGCTGTGGCGGCATCAATTGAGAGGATCATGTGGTATTTGTTGCCTTTCAGTCAGTAAATGTGATTTATGATAGGTATTGGTGGAGGTAGGTTGAACCATCCCTGCTCTTCTCTGATATGAACCCAACTTGGTCATAGATGGATGATCTTTTTGATGTGTAAACTGTTGTGGTTTGCAAATATTTTGTTCAATATTTTTGTGTCTATGTTCAGTATGAGATGGGTCTAAATAGTTTTCTTTCTGTTGTGTCTTCCTCTTGTTTTGGTATTAGTGTTATGCTGACTTCATAGAAAACTTTTGGAGATTTCCCTCCATTCATATCATTCTGAACAGTTTGAACAGTAATGGTTGTAAGACCTCTTTAAATGTTTTATACAATTCGGGCCGTTAAACCACTGGGCCTTTTTTTTAGTTGGGCATGTTTTTTATATTACATTTTCAATTTCCTCAAATATTTGGGTCTGTTTAAACTAAGAAGAGGGGGAGGAACATGTCATTGTTCAATGCCTTTGTGTCACACGTGACCACATTCCACATGCTGTCATTCCCTCTTTGGCTCAGCTCCAGGACTTTTCTCCTGCCTGCAGGCCAACCTCCTCTAGGCTTCACGCCCACAAGAAGGGGGGAGGGAAAACCACAGGAGATCACCGGGGGAAATGAACCAACTCACACGCACGCGGAGAGCTGGGGAGGATAGGAACTCCGTTTATTTTCTGTCAGTGAGGTCTATATATTGAAGTCTACTGTGCTCTGGGCAAGGAAGTGGGGAGCAGGCAGAAGAGAGAGTTGAGCCACCTTGGTTCTAATTGAGGGGCTGCAGAGCTCCGGTTTGTGCAACAGGTAACTAGAGGTGTGACATTTTGCTCAATGCCTCAAGGGAAGGGGCCTGGAACTTTGCAGAGATAGGGAGAAGCAAGAATCATTGTAATATCCTGAATCTTCCTGCTAAAGATAACTCCGAATGCCCACAGAGATATTAGATAACTGGGAATCTCCTGGGACAGGTCTTACAAGTTCTTGCTTCAAGCCACACACAAAGTTTCATTCCCACAACCCATCCTTTGTTTTTAATTAAAATGGAGCAGTAATGTCAAAGTCCTCTAGGGAGTCCCCAGGAACGGCCTGGTATTAGATTAGAACAGTCTTGGCCACGACCTCAGTGAGTGTGTTGATTCAGTTTTTGATAAACTGGAGGACACAGGATTCGATAGTCAGGAGGACTTCTAGGGTGAAAATGGGTCCCAGTGAGGGAAGTATCCAGGTAGTCAGGGGGTTGGAAAACCATGGGACAGAAACTTGTGGAGAGTATCATGGAGTTCTTTCCTGAGATTTTCTTTTTAGGGTTTTAACACTTTGCTCGACAATACCAAACTTATTTAAATAAAAACAACATTCCTCCCCCAGGAACATGCAGGTTCCCCCATTTTCTGCAGTCAGTAAGTCCAGGGTTTGCTGGTTCTGCATCACCACCTCAGCCAGAGAAGTTATCTGTCTCTTGAGTGATTCAAGGCTATTCATTGTGGATGCCGTTGCCTCATCAAGTTTATTTTGGAAGTCCGCTTCCATGCTATAAACCTTTGCTAGGGTTTTGCCAGATGTTCCCATCCCTGCTGTAGAGAGAACGATGCCTAGGCTGACAAGAAGCAGGATGAATATCTCTCTCTTTTGATGGTCCAGGTCCGGTCACAGCATACAAGTGACTTCCTCCTTCTCATAAAGGAAGACCTGAGGAATGATAATTATGGGCAAACAAATTCCAGAACCAGTAGCATTTGCACAGAGAGATGTGGTGCCATCACACCAGAGAAAGAATGGAGATTTGACAAACAGGGTCCTGTGGAGAGGGACACTTCAGAGGCACCTGGGGTCTGGGGCTGTTGCAGCTTTCACTAAACAAATAGGAAGTGTAGTGAGTTGGTCAAAGAGAGAAATGCCATGAAACACTGGGTCTGTCTCCATGGGGGCAGATTCCTGTAAAGAGGCATTAGAAGGAATGGCAGTGAAAAANTTTCTGTTGTAGAGATCTTTGGTTAGGTTTGTTCCTAGGTATTTTATTGTTTTTGAGGCTATTGTGAGTGGGAAAGTCTTCTTATATTCCTTCTACAGTTGTTTGTTGTTCGTGGAAAGAAAGGCTAGTGATTTTTGTAGGTTAATTTTGTATCCACCACTTTACTGAAACTCTTAATCAATTTTAGGAGTTTTCTGGTGAGGTTTTAGCATCCCTTAAGTAAACTATCATGTCATCTGCAAAAAGGGATAGCTTGACCTCCTCTTTTCCACTTAGTACTCCTTTAATTTCCCTTTCTTGCCTTATTGCCCTAGCAAGCATTTCAAGCACTATATTGAAGAGGAGTGGCGATAAGTGGCAGTCTTGCCAAGTTCCCACCTTTAAGGGGAATGCTTCTAACTTTTCTCCACTTAGGATGATGTTGGCTATGGGTTTGTTGTATATGGCTTTGATTGTGTTGAGGAATGTTCCCTGCAGTCCAATTCCCTCTAGGACTATTAGCATGAAAGGATGCTGAATTTTGTCAAAGGCTTTTTCTGCATCAATTGAGATGATCATGTGGTTTTTGCCTTTCAGTCCATTTATGTGATTTATGATATTTATTGGTTTATGTATGTTGAACCATCCCTGCATCTCTAATATGAATCCAACTTGGTCATGATGGATGATCTTTTTGATGTGTAACTGTATGTGGTTTGCAAATATTTTGTTCAATATTTTTGTGTCTATGTTCATTAATGAGATGGGTCTATAGTTTTCTTTTCTGGTTGTGTCTTTCTCTGGTTTTGGTATTAGTGTTATGCTGACTTCATAGAAGAAATTTTGGAGATTTCCCTCCATTCATATCATTCTGAACAGTTTGAGTAGCAATGGTCATAAATCCTCCTCTTTAAATGTTTTATACAATTCTGCCGTGAAACCACTTGGGCTTTTTTTAGTTGGCAGGTTTTTTATTACATTTTCAATTTCCTCAAATATTATGGGTCTGTCTAAGCTAAGAAGAGGGGGAGGAACATGTCATTGTTCAATGCCTTTGTGTCACACGTGACCACATTCCACATGCTGTCCTTCCCTTCTTGGCTCAGCTCCAGGACTTGTCTCCTGCCTGCAGGCCAACAGTCTCTAGGCTTCACTCCCACAAGAAGGGGGGAGGGAAAACCACAGGAGATCACCCGTGGAAATGAACCAACTCACACGCACTCGGAGAGCTGGGGAGGATAGGAACTCCGTTTATTTTCTGTCAGTGAGGTCTATATATTGAAGTCTACTGTGCTCTGGGCAAGGAAGTGGGGAGCAGGCAGAAGAGAGAGTTGAGCCACCTTGGTTCTAATTGAGGGGCTGCAGAGCTCCGGTTTGTGCAACAGGTAACTAGAGGTGTGACATTTTGCTCAATGCCTCAAGGGAAGGGGCCTGGAACTTTGCAGAGATAGGGAGAAGCAAGAATCATTGTAATATCCTGAATCTTCCTGCTAAAGATAACTCCGAATGCCCACAGAGATATTAGATAACTGGGGATCTCCTGGGACAGGTCTTACAAGTTCTTGCTTCAAGCCACACACAAAGTTTCATTCCCACAACCCATCCTTTGTTTTTAATTAAAATGGAGCAGTAATGTCAAAGTCCTCTAGGGAGTCCCCAGGAACGGCCTGGTATTAGATTAGAACAGTCTTGGCCACGACCTCAGTGAGTGTGTTGATTCAGTTTTTGATAAACTGGAGGACACAGGATTCGATAGTCAGGAGGACTTCTAGGGTGAAAATGGGTCCCAGTGAGGGAAGTATCCAGGTAGTCAGGGGGTTGGAAAACCATGGGACAGAAACTTGTGGAGAGTATCATGGAGTTCTTTCCTGAGATTTTCTTTTTAGGGTTTTAACACTTTGCTCGACAATACCAAACTTATTTAAATAAAAACAACATTCCTCCCCCAGGAACATGCAGGTTCCCCCATTTTCTGCAGTCAGTAAGTCCAGGGTTTGCTGGTTCTGCATCACCACCTCAGCCAGAGAAGTTATCTGTCTCTTGAGTGATTCAAGGCTATTCATTGTGGATGCCGTTGCCTCATCAAGTTTATTTTGGAAGTCCGCTTCCATGCTATAAACCTTTGCTAGGGTTTTGCCAGATGTTCCCATCCCTGCTGTAGAGAGAACGATGCCTAGGCTGACAAGAAGCAGGATGAATATCTCTCTCTTTTGATGGTCCAGGTCCGGTCACAGCATACAAGTGACTTCCTCCTTCTCATAAAGGAAGACCTGAGGAATGATAATTATGGGCAAACAAATTCCAGAACCAGTAGCATTTGCACAGAGAGATGTGGTGCCATCACACCAGAGAAAGAATGGAGATTTGACAAACAGGGTCCTGTGGAGAGGGACACTTCAGAGGCACCTGGGGTCTGGGGCTGTTGCAGCTTTCACTAAACAAATAGGAAGTGTAGTGAGTTGGTCAAAGAGAGAAATGCCATGAAACACTGGGTCTGTCTCCATGGGGGCAGATTCCTGTAAAGAGGCATTAGAAGGAATGGCAGTGAAAAAAGGGCATGTAAGGGATGCACAGAAAAAACATTGGGAGACATTAGGATGGGTGGTGTAATCGAGGAGACCTCTGGCATATTCAATGTACTGGGGCCATGTTACAGTGGACTGCAGCTTTCCCTCCATTTTGGACTCCTGTAACAGAATGTGGGATTGAGTGAGGATGGGTTGAGGAGCTAGAACCATCTAGCGAGAGATACGGGTACTAGCCTCAGGGTACTAGGTGTTGCTGTAAGGGTAGAGTTTTCCCTGTACTCCAGCTCTCCAGTACCTCACTCCAGGGGTCCTGTATATTAATTTTAAACTGGTTATTTTGGATTTGGAACAGGCTTCTTGGGCTGCAAACACTCTCCAACCTGCAAGACCAGAATCTTCAGCCACCATAAGTATCAGTTTCCTGCAAACACTGTCCTTTGTTAAAATGGGCGAAGTAAATAAAGGGTGCCTGAGAGGTAGTAGTGGAATTGGGAAACACAGTGATTGTGATTGCCTTGCAGCCTTCCAAAAGACAGTTGCTGATTCCAATTACCTGATTTCTTCCTTCCCAAGTTTCTCTGACAAAGAATCAATGAATCTGACATTTCTGGCTGGAATCCAAATGGGTCTGGAACAATCCTGTGGGATGATGCAAGCAAGGCCCCTCCCAGTTGTTAACAGTGGATCAGGTCCTTTCCACTGATTGTCTAGGGGGTCTTTCCATCTGAAAAGTATTTGAGGAACAGTGCTTGGTGTCTGCCAATGTTTGACTATGGCTAGACATTTTGAATCTCTGTAAATGTTAAAGAGGTTTAGACTTGCCAATGCCATGGCCAGCTGGATGTTAGGAGGGTATTTCCCCACCTTTTGTTTTAATAACTGATTTTTAAGGACCTGATGGGTCCGTCCTATGATGCTTTGTCCCTGTAGGTTATGAGGTGCAATACCTGTATGATGTGTAATATTCCATAATTGACAAAAGGATTTAAAGTGAGAGCTAGCATACGCTGGCCCATTGTCCATTATAATCTGGTTGGGAATGCCCATGGTAGCAAAGGTAGGAAGTAGGTGGGCAGTGAGGTCCTTGGCTTTCTCTCCTGTATGAGGAGTAGCCCAGATAAATTTGGAATAAGTGTCCATGGTGACAAATACATACTTTGTTTTAAGGAAGCTATGTGTATATCAGTTTGCCAGAGTGCATTGGCTTTAAATCCCCTGGGGTTAATTCCCAAAACCTGCAGTGCAGGTGTTTTAATTAGAGCAGAACAGAAGGAACAAGTTACTGAGAAAGCATACCTCTTGCAATCCTCAGCTGGAGGGGAAATGAAAAGAAACAGTCTTTTATATCTAAGGCTAGCAGAGGGGTGATAGCTGGGATAGCAGAAGCAAGGGGGAGACCCCTCTGCAGTGACCCCCATATATGCATAGTTCTGTTAATGGCGCTCAGGTCTTGTAAGAAACACCAACCTCCTGTTGCCTTTTTTATGACAAACACAGGGGTGTACCAGGGACTGCGAGGTGGACGGATGTGTCCCGATGAAAATTGTTCCTTAACTAAGTCTTGGAGAGCTTGTAATTTCTCCCCTGGTAAGGGCTACTGCTCAATCCAGACTGGATAATCTGACTTCCAGTCCAGACAAGGGGGAGCATATTCTGTAGTGACCTTCAGGATTGGGGGTGCTTCTTGCTGAGATGATGGAGGCATTTTTCCCCCAGTTAAATCGTCTGTCTGGTTGTTCTCATTTGGAGTGGTGATAACCACATGAAAAGCCTCCAAAATATCCCTAGCAGATTGATATTAGTGGGTGCTATTAATGGGTGAATCTGACCCATGTTTCCAACAGGGTCTTCCCAGGTGTAAACATTTTTAGTTATGTAAGACTGTAGGGGCCCTCCTATTCCTAGAAGCTTAGGTCCTGGGAGCAAGGGCCAGTCACGGGGTATTTCTTGCTGTTTTATAATGGTTCTGTCTGCCCCTGTATCTATCAAACATTTAAAAGACCACCCCCAATTTTAATCACCAATGCAGGATGTGAGCCTTCTGAAATAGGCGCTGCCCGGAGGGTGGGCACTGACTCTTTTTCTCCTTTTTATCCCTGGGCTAGGGGCTGCCCGTCTAGGAGTTTAAAGGTGGCAGGGTTTTTTTTTCCATTTTTATCATAGTTTGAGCGGCAATCTTTCCTCCAATGATATCCTTTTTTACACCGTGGGCAGAGAATGCATGGGGGTGTGTTCAGAAGGCCCTATGGGAGAAACTGGTGCTTTCAGGCACTGTCTTTTCCAATGGCCTCTGTCTCCACAGTTAAAACATTTCTCATTTGTGGTGACAGCAGCCTTAAAGGCTTGAGCTAGGTAATTAGCTTTGTGGGAGGCTGTGCCCATGTCCTGAGTTGCCACTATCCATCTGTCATAATGGTCATCTTTTAAGCCCTGGCATGCTCGCTTGCATTCAAATTCATTCCCTCCCAAACAATATTTCTAATGAGTATCTCTCTGGCTGCAAAGCTGGGGATCTTCCTCTCTAGGCTGCTTTTAGTTCTTAAGATAAACTCAGACAGGGGTTCCTCAGGTTTTTGCCTAGGAAATAATAAGGAGGAAGTGGTCTGGGATTCAGTGGGTGGTGTAATTTGATCCCAGGCCTGTAGGGCACAAAGGCAGACCTGGTCAAAGTACCCTGGGGCCAGTCTGGGCTGTTGAGTCCCTGTGCTAAAATCTCCTTCTCCAAAGAGCTATTCATAACCCCAGTCTATATTAGGTTGTCCTTGATTTCTCCAAACTGGTTGGAGACATTCATCTCTATACAGTGCTTCCCATTGTAAAAATAACGGACCTGGAAGTGAAGATCTACAGATATCTCTCCAGTCCTTGGGACTGTTAAGAGAAGTGCAAAAGCTCTGGAGAATGGACTTTGTCCATGGTGCCTGGACACCATCCTCTCTGACTGCTTGCCTGAGTTCTTTCAACTTACTTGCCTGGTATGGGTACCAGTTTAGAGGATGACCCCGAGTTGGAGCTAAATTAATGGGGAACACCTGTAATTGAAGATCTGGGTTATCCTGAATCTGGCATGGTTTTTCTGTAGCAGAGAGGGAAGAGGTTGAGGGTGAAGATGTTCCAGGCCCCTTGAGAGGGAGTGGCTGATAACTAGGGGAAAGGTTAAGGCTAGACACTTGGATGTTTTTATTATCCTGTTGTTCTATTTTTACTGGGTCTGGAGCTTGGGGGCTTTCAGAGGGAATTTTACTGGGGCTCTCAAGGGGAATTTTAGCAGGTTCTTGGGAGGAGGGGGTCTGTGATTTAATTTTGTTGCTTTCCTTTCCTGGTGTGGTTTGGTGAGAAGGCCCTAAGCATTGTCTCACTGTGGCTAGTAGTGGCAAGAATGTGAGAGATGCTGGAACATTTTCTCCCTGTCTAGCATTCTGTGCCACTTGCGTCCAGGATTCTGAGCTCCATAATTCTGCAGGGGACATCCACAGGGAAATCTTAAAAGTCTCACTCCAAAAGGAGGCAGCTTACCACGTGGAAATTTTAACTCCTTGACTCTTGAGTAGTGTTTTTATTTTCTTAGCCTGCTGATCTTTTTGTTACCCATGATAAAGAGAGATAGGAAATGCTAGTGGTTAGGGAAAGGGACAGTTCAAAAGACTAACCTCATGGGAAGAAAGAATTCCATGGAGATGTGCCAAGCTGGCCATATAGAGGACAGAGACTTAAAGCAGATTCAAAGATTAATCTCTCGTTGGAAAAGAGTTAAATTCCATGGAGATATACCACAACTGGTCATGACTACCCTGGTTAGGTGGGGTATCTCCTTGTCTCTACCATAAAACCCTCCAAGATTTCCCTCACGTGGGGGAAATCAGGGGCTAAGAGAGAGCCCAAGAAATACCTTGTTTCCTTCTTCCTTTGGTGGAAAGTCGAGCCGCACATTCTGGGTGCCAGGTGTCATTGTTCAATGTCTTTGTGTGACTGCATTCCACACGCTGTCCTTCCCTTCCTGGCTCAGCTCCAGGACTTGTCTCCTACCTGCAGGCTGACAGACTCTAGGCTTCACTCCCGCAAGAAGGGGGGAGGGGAAAACTTCAGGAGATCACCCGTGGAAATGAACGGACTCCGTTTATTTTCTGTCAGTGAGGTCTATATATTGAAGTCTATTGTGCTCTGGGCAAGGAAGTGGGGAGCAGGTGGAAGGGAGGGGTGAGCCACCTTGGTTCTAATCAGGGGACTGCAGAGCTCCGGTTTGTGCAACAGGTAACTAGAGGTGTGACATTTTGCTCAATGCCTCAAGGGAAGGGGCCTGGAACTTTGCAGAGAGGGCAAAGCAAGAATCATTGTAATATCCCAAATCTTCCTGCTACAGATAACTCTGAATGCCCACAGAGATATCAGATAACTGGAGATCTCCCGGGACAGGTCTTACAAGTTCTCACTTCAAGCCACACACAAAGCTTCATTCCCACAGGAACAGGCTTTACCCAAGGCAGAATTAGATGGCAAGATCAGCAAAAAAAAAACACATACAGGACATATAATTCCTGTCCTCTCATCAAGCCTAGGAGCCTGTTCTCCATGTTTGCTGCTCAAGGATAGGGAGGGGCATTGCCATCCTGCCCTTGTTGAGTGAGTGGCTAACAAACCTGAGTTTACTCAGCCATCAGCCTGTAATTCACCCATCACCAAGGTTATCTGAGAATACCAGCAATGAACAGGAGAGTTTGTGTGACTGGACTTAGACCTGTGGACAACTGAGCCAAAGTGTGAGGCTATGCCATCAGGGAGTTAGGAACCCTTGATTCTGGTGAGCCCACTGCCACCAGGATCTCTTGACCTTCTAGGCACCAACTAGATAATTCTTACTTCACTATAGGAAACAGGATACTTTTGGGACTGGGGAGATGTTGGTCAGAGAATGTAAACTTTTAGTTAGGTTTCAGGAGATCTGTTGTACAACATGGTGACTATAATGAATAACAAAGTTTTGTATACTTTTCACAAAGCAAATATTTATTTAAAAGAACTAATTAGGAGATACATCAAAGCTTCCTAATTGATGGCCTCAAAAGCCAGAAAGCCATCATGTTGCTGAGCATACCAAATACACTCTAACAAAAGCTCCCTGATAATTAACCAGCTCCAGGGTCATGTTGGAGTGGTTTGCTTTCTCTCTACATCTGAGCAGTCTACAGACCCATCTAGCCTTACCTGTCTCTGATACCAACTAAGTTAATTCAGGTGCAATAAAGATAATGGACAGTTCAACAATTGAACTCAACACCATTGAATTTTGACTGCATCTCTGTGGTTTTCCATGGGGAGAGAGTGAACCAGCTATTCAAGCTCTGGATGTCATCTGTTGAAGCTGTAATAACAACTGCGTATTGATGTACTGAGGATCCACACTCACTTATACCAGAAAGTATGTTAATTGCATCACATATGTTATCTTATTTAATCCTCCCAAGAAATCAGTAAGTTTCTTATCATTTTGTCACATTTCAGTACAAAGGAAAATGAGTGGGAAAGTGGAGACTCAACCTCTACTTAGCAACTTTGCTCTTCAGTCTTCATCTGGTAAAGGTGGTACTGAGTGATGGTTCATCTTGACTGATGACCCTGCTAGAGAGAAACACGTAAGAGATTAGTGAAGCATGGATGTACACAAGTCTGTGAGTTTCCAAAGATGACTGGCCCATGTGGGCTCTGACAAATGGGTTAGTTTCCTGATCATATTTTGATGGCCTTTCTCAGAGTGGAGAAAGGTAGATGGGGCCTAACTGCAGGAAGTGTGTCATGGGAGAATGTTCCTAGGAGGTTTATCTTGCACTTTCACTCTTTTTCTCTGTCTGCCAAGAAGTGAATAGAAGCCTTTTCCACGTGTTCACACCACCATGATGTCCTTCCCAAGTGTATAGGGCCAAGAATCCATGGGCTGAACCCTCTGAAATCATGAGCCAAAATCTGTTTTTTTCTCCCACAGACTGTTTATGTCAGGCATTCTCTCACAGCAACAAGAGAGCTAGCTAAAAACACCCTAATAATCAAAGTTAAGCAAAAGGGTTAATTTGCAAGGTGTGGAGAGCCTTATGTTTTTAGAGTTCCAAAACTATGTTACATGAGTACAGGGATTTTTTTTCTTCCAAGTCCCTCAATATAGCCTCAGTAATAAAGGTTGGCATAAAGGAAATACTCAATACAGCAATACAGTCATTGATCCCTGCAAGAGCCTACTCATCTGGCCCCAGAGAAGTAGTGCTTGGTTCATGACAATTAGCCAGATTGTCTGCTTTTAGGTCTGTGCCACCTCTACTTTATGAACTCTTCCCCTGACAGCTGAAGGCTGAGGCTCTGTCAAGTTCTTCTTAGCTAGAATGCAGAATAATGATGTAAGAACAGAAAACTGGGAAAGGATCTATAAAAGATCTCATCTCTCCAGGTTCCCAGCTATAAGATTTCATCAGATAACTTGAACTTTCTTAGATCTGTATGGACCTCAGAATCCCTAACTCATAGGAGTACAAAATCCAAACCATCACCTCTGGCTGTATTTTAGGATAAACCTATGATATTTTATCTCTTTCACTCTAATAAGCATAGTATCACTTGTGAGTTTATTAGCTATATCAGTTATCCAATGGTTCAGCCATCTCTGGAGGTGCAGTGTTTCTCATCTACATTACAGTGATGGTTTAAAAAGACAGTCTAACTCTGAGTATTCCTAAGGCCAAGAGCATACCTCACCTGCAGAGAACTCATTCCTTCAAGATGTCTCTCTGAACTACTGTGTACCCAAGCCAGGGCTTCACTCATTTTATTTATTTATTATTTATTTATTTATTTATTTATTTATTTATTTATTGTCTTTTGGAGACAGGGCCTCTCTATAGCTCTGCCGGTGTGGAACTCACTATGTAGACCAGGCTGGCCTTGAACTCACAGAGATCTGCCTGCCTCTACCTCCCAAGTGCTGAGGTTAAAAGCATATACTACCATGTCTAGCTTCATTCATTCTTTTATTGAAATAGTGTCTCCAGCATGAAATGGGGAAGTAGATGTCAGGAACCACCCTTATCATAGAACTTTACCTAAAATATCACACACATTCTATTTCTCTCATCATTTGCAATGAGAAAAGCAGAATCCTTTCAGCACTTTGATATCTAAAGCATACATACCTTCAGAAACTATCTTGGGTGGAAGGCAATGAGCCCTAAGGAATTAAGGTCATAGGTCATATGCACAGGTCATATGAGGAGCACATGGCTCAGGGAGGTTGTTTACATTATAAACAGTAATCTTTTGGTTGAAAAGTAAATGTCTTAATCCATATTGGAGATTTTGTCTATATTGTAAATTCATTTCTACATGTAGGTGTTTCTGTGAAAGTACCATGGAGATGGGACCACAGAGCTCTGAGAGCTTAGCCCAGTGACAGGTGGAGCTTCTAACTCACCCCATCCTTCATCCTCCCTCCACCCCAGACTTTGGAAAAAGAAGGTGTCAAGTGGAAGTATTCTCTGACTTAGTTCCTATAAATAACCTCAAAGTACTCAAAGATGTTCTGAGAATTTGAGAGGGATAATGTGGTCCCTCATTTTTTAAGTGTTCTTATAATCAAACAGAAAAGTTGTTGTTTTCCTTGTGGGGACTGGTACAAATCTGACCCATCTGAGTCTTGAATGCTTAGCTGGCTGGTCAATCATGAACAGTATCATAACACCCTGGTGAGTCACACACTTCAGACACCCAAACAGTTTCATTCCTCAGACACTACTCATGGTCACCCAGACTTTTCCTCTCCACTTTGGAAGATCAAGGTGTTGGTTCACAGCCTCCTTAATAGCAAAGCTCTTTTGCTTAATAGTTGGGTGGGTGACAGAGGATATTTGATTTTTTTTCCCTCTATGCATCCAATTCATCTTCAGCCTCACTGAGCCTTTCATTTGGCTGTCATGTCACACCTGTCATCTCTTACCTGCCACATACTTGCTCTGTGCTTCCTGTGCAGGGCAGCAACCCTGTTCCCACTTTATAGCTGGCCCACGTGTTTCTCCTTTTTATTCTGGCAACTATGAGCTATAGCATGGTGTAAATGAGGAAACAGAGCCATCTTTCCAACATACATAAGAGCTTGCAACTCGGTACATTGCTATTCCACCTACCTCAGGTCATGGTTCTGGCTGTTACCCAGCTGGCAGCATTGCTCATGAGTACAAAACAACCATTCAGAAGGGGCCCTGGCTCTAGGTGAAACACTATGTTACAACAGAGAACACCAAAGAAACAAACATGTACAGCTAGTGACCATTTCCTCACAGAAAGACAATGGTTTTCTGAAGATCAGATGCATTCTATGATAGAAATAATGGGTTTCCTGGCTCATTATTAAAATGAGGCATTATGAGCCAAGTTTAAGCACGTTGATCTAGAAATCCCAGGAATCCATGTTAATATTCAGTTGCAGAGGCCTTTAAAAGAGCTCACAACTACTCTCTAGCTGGTGTGATCTTGGTCCATCACCCCAGAGTGGTTATTTCATTCAGAAGACCTCTTGAGAAGGAGACTTCACAGTCACTTACCCAATATCTCCATCAACATTCATACCAAGCAGCATTAACATTAATATACAAGTACATATTCAAGTGTCAGCCTAGTCCACTCTCCTAAAGAGCTAACCTCATAATGCAGTCACCCGTAAGCTTTTCTTTTGACTTTAACTTTAATATTGTCAGCAGTTTCCCCCTATTAGTGGAGTTTGGGTTCATTTTTCTCATCAAGGCCATGTTTATGCCATAATTCATAGTATTAGAGAATTTTAGCCCTTCCTTCTCTAGCTTAGATATTCAAATCCTTATCTCTTCTTTCCTCCAACTTCACTGATTCCTTCAACCCCAGAACTTAAGACAATCTCCATGCCAAAGTTACCTAGTAACTTGAGGACATCAGAACGTTTTGGTAACTCCTGGCTAATATATTTGGAAATAATGAAGGCCTCTCAGGCTGTTACATTCCTTACCCTATTAGCTCTTCCTTGGACATTTGGTTTTCCTAACATTGCACAACACTGCTGATTCACATTTTGGCTGTTTGGCGTACAGACAACAAATTGCATGCGACATTTCTTCTAGCTCTGTGTGGCAAATGTGGGGATCTTTGTAACAGTGGACAAGGGGAAGCTTAGCTCCAGGCTCTGCTGTCAACCGCCAGCCACTTTCTTACTCTCCACAGATAAAGCTGGCTCTCGAAGGTTCAAAACTCATTCAAAAATGCGTAACACTGAAGGGTGTGATGTTGACAGTCAGCCCTACTCTAATTCTATGGTTCCCCACAATTCAGGTGTTTGAACTAAAAATGACAGGCATTTTTCTTCTTTTGATGATCACACCTGCTTTGCCTCTCCCTCATGCTACTTCCACTCATCTGAAGATTAGTGAGATAGCTTGGTGGTTAAGAGCATGCACTACTCTTCCAGAGGAACCAGGTTCAGGGCACTGGTCCTGGCACAAGGCCATTTGGAGAGTCAGCTTCCCCCTGCTATCTCTGTTCTTAGCTTTCCTAGTTTCAAGCCCATTGAGATGCTTATTTCCAATAATGGCCCCATTTCTCTATTATACCTGGAATTTCTGTTCCTTAGAAGGTGGCTTCATAATTCCTTCTATCAAGAGCTGGAGTGTACTTCCAACTCCTTGAATCCAGGCTGGCCTCTGTGACACATTTTGTACCAGACATTACAGTATGCCCCTTCTAACCACACTTTGAAAAGCTTCACAAGCTTCTATCCTCTTGAAATCTCACATCTTCCATGACAGCAAGATTCTGGAGGATGGAAGCAGAATTAGGTGATCCAGGTTAGTCAGGGTAACTCACGAACAACCTGCCTGCTAATCACAGAGACATTAAAACATTAGACCAACATCAGCCAAGTCCTATCCTGAGTAGTAGAACTGTCCAGTTGGCCCAGAGATACAGGAGAAATCAAGGAATTGCTAATGATTTAACTCATCATGTTTTTTTTTTAAGTTTATCTATTTTTGTGTGTATTTTTATTGATGTTTTGTGTATTTCAGACATCATTTTTCAATTCAACTCAAGCATATTCCCCTTTCCCTTCCCACCACCCCACCCAGATCATGCATTCTGCCATAACTGTCCTGCATCTTTCTCTCAGTCTTTTTTTTATGCTTAGGAATTCACCTCCATTAATTTTATATTACTCTAATATATGGATACATACTCTCCACCCATATACAGTAATTACAGAGTCTGAACATAATTGGTGGGTGGATTCTAGAGCCTGTTGAGGGATTCACATTATAACAACATAGTTGCTTTCAGATAAACAGAAATATAACAATAATGTTATTCAGCTTGCCTTTCATCTGTACAAAAATCAACTCCAAGTGGATCAAAGATTTCAGTGTGAAGCCTGAAACCCTGAAGGTGATAGAAGAAAAAGTTGGCAACAACCTACAAGACATAGGCATAGGAAAAGGCTGCATGGGAAGTAAGGTCAACAGTCAACAAATGGGACCTCATAAAACCCAACATGTTTTAAGATCGTTTGTTATACAGTAATGGCTAGCTGATACACAGGCCATCTCTAGTTCCCATTCCATTTCATCACTCAGAGGCATGAAGGGATATTTCATATTTCACCCTTGGCACAACTGAAGAGCAAAGAGCATAACCTCTCTTCTCTGGTGACCAGATGCCTGCTCTATAATTGCAGATAAAATCTACATCACTGTGGATTCCACCTGTCTCCATGCCCTGCATCTCAGAGGAAAGGACTCAGCCACTAAGAAAAGAGGGAACATGGACAGCCCCCTTCATGGTTCCTGCAAAGACACCATTCTTCTGACATTTCCTACTTCGGAGAGTATCACCTTATCTGCAGTTAGTGTCCCAAGTCAAATCCTAGAAGCAGCACCCACGACTTCTTCCTCCTTCCCCAAGCTCTTCAGCTTCATTGTCTTCCCCTCCTTCCTCTTGATTCCCAGAACCAGGAGGATTCTGGCCACCTGCAGTCAGCACCCAGATGGCATATTCTCCTTAAAATGTCTGAAAGACTCTGAGGGATGATGGTCCATCAACTAATAGTCATCTCTATAAACAGTAGAGTTGTCAAAGAAGAACTCACAAAATGCCAGTTGCCCATCTACTTGAATTCATCTAAATCAACAATGCTTTGTTGAAGTCATCTTTTTTTAATAGTCACATGATGAAAAGTCTAATATATGCAGCGTTTGCTAATATGTACTACAAAGAATTAGCAGCACATTTGAGCTTGGCTTGTGTACAATAAAAGATTCAGTGTAAGAAAATTCCTTGGGGCTGGAGAGATGGCTCACTGGTTAAGATCTTGCAGAGGACCCCGGTTCAAGTTCCCACACCCACATGACAGTTAACAACTGTCTGAAACTCCAGTTCCAGGGGATCTATCTGACACCCTCTTCTGACCTCCATGGGCAGTATATGACACTGGTGCACCTACCTACATGCAGGCATTAAACTCATATATATAAAATAAAAATAATGAATAAAATATTTATTAAAAAAAGAAAAGTCTTAAGAGTGATAAGCTGGGGAACTGGAGAGATGGCTCAGCAGTTAAAAACACTATTCTCTCTTGAAGAGTTCCCAGGTTCAATTCCCAGCTCCTAATTGGTAGGGAAATTTGACAACTTATTCTGACCTCTGCGGGCATTGCATAATACTGGTGTACTTACACACATGCAGGCAATACAGTCATACACATAAAATAAAAATTATAAAAAATAGGGTTTTTTTAATGCTGACCTGGGGACTAGAGAGACGGCTCAGTTGGTAGTGTTTGTCACAGGAGCAGAAGGATCGGAGCTCAGATCCCAGGGACCCATGTAAAACTCCAGATGTGGTGGTGCAATCTGTAACACCAGAGCTAGGGGAGGGATAGTGGAGACAGGCCAATCTCTGGAGCTTGCCGACTGCCTACCCTAGATGAATCAGTAAAAGGCTCTGTCTCCAAAAACAAGGTGGGAAGTGACTAAGGAAGACACCTGATATTGATTGACTTCAGCCTCCATGCACACGTGTGCCCCTGCACACCCAGAGACTCATACACAGGAACATGTACACACACACACACACACACATACACACACACACACACACACACATACACACACACACACACACCACATACACATATACAAAAGAAAGCCATCCTTTCAGTAAATAATCCTACTGAATATTTCACTGTCACATTTAATGTAAAGTCCCAAATCATCACATGAATAGCCTCCAGCTTCACAAACAGGACTTGCTTTTATTTCTAGTCACAAACACACCTGACAGTGACCATAGAGTGACCTCTGGGAGGCAGAATGCACTGTGTCAGTGGACTGGGAGAACAACATGCATCTCAAACAGGGCTGCTTCTTAATTTCAAACCCTCCCCCAAGGAATCTGGAACCAGCAAGATGCCAGTAGGTGGCGTGCTTGGCATTAGAGGATGGGGTCAAATCCCCAGGAGTGCAAACCCTCTGCATTTCTCTGTGTGTCACCTGCCAACTGTGATGATGAGGCCTTCACATTGGAAAGAGACCGCAGGAGTCCAAGCCCTTGTTGGGAAACAAGCATTGACTATTCCAAATTGTCTCCATGGGATGCCTGATGTTGTTACACTAAACATTTGAATAATCTTGGCTCTCAGGAATCAATGGCTGAGGGCAGAGCTTAAAGCAGCAAATGAGGAAACTGAGGAAGTAAAGCAATGGGGGATGCAGGAGGGAGCCCCAAACTCCAGACCCCAAAGGAGCTGCTGCTCTTCAGTAGATGCCTTCTGCTTAGGGTAAACCCTGCTCTCCTCTGCATTACTGATTCACAGTGTGGTACAGATAATGCAACACTTTCACAATCCTCATAACAAATTGCATCATAACTATAATTATGGTTATTGATGTTTTATGAAGCTATAAGAAGCTGATGGATTGTCCCATGTTTGGCATATAACAAGTTACTATTTATTAGCCCCCTTCACTGTCATTTGACCTGACAAAGAACCTTGCAAAGTAGCTGAATGTATCCCTTTAACAGAACAAGAAACAGACCCAGGAAGGCCAAGGTCAAATGACTTATCCAAGGTCATATAGCTAGGGAGTGCCATGTGGATTTCTACTTCAGTCCATCTGTCTCGGACTTATGCTTATTGTTGTTAGTGCATTTTCTCCAAGTTTCCTTAGCTTAGCTTTCTTTGTCAACTTTGGGAACCTGAGAATTCAAGGAGCTAAGTCAGAGCCCTTTTCTCCCCACTGTTAAGCAGGCATTGTGGCCACCTTCTGCCCCTTTGGGACCTGGAAGCCTTACTGAACTTGTCTGTGCTCAGCTGTTGCCTGAGGTGAATTCTAACTTGTAACCTCTTCAGCTATCCTTCATAAGAGGAGAACAACATCATCAGAATCTGACCTGACCTCAGAGCTGCTGTGACTCTGCCCTTTCCACACCTGCCTGGCATCAAGCACAGCTTGTTCTTGGGGATTCCATGGAACTTACCTACTTGCTTGCAGACAAAGATCTTACTATATTTTCTTCACACCAATAGCCCTTTCTACTTGAGAAATAAACACCCCTGTCCTTCTCTTAGAAGATTCTAGTTCTTGGCTTCTTACTGATGGAAAATCCTTTAAAAATAAACAGTAAATCCAATTAGAAAGTGGTTGATTTGGCCAAGCCCTTAGGGATGGACCAACACCCAATAACATTTGGGGAACATAAATTAGACTGGATATGCCTTAAAAACATAATAGAGGCCATGAGGTTAAGGGAGGATGTGGAAGAGGGTGGATCTGAGAGCAGATGGAGGAGGGGTCTGGATATGATCAAAATACCTTGGATAAAATTCTCAAAGAATCAATAAAAATAGAACCATATAAAAAAAGAAAAAAAAGTAAATACTGGCTGAGTTCAGCTGTCTATCTAAACATCAGGAAATAAATTTCAACCATGCCTCAAGTGAGTACCTAAGAAACAGACAGCATATAACACTACTTATACTGTTTTTCTTAAACATGCTTATCTATGATCAAGTTTAATTTATGATTTAGGGATACCAATATTTAATAGTAATAAGATAGAACAATTATAACAAAGCACTACCATAAAAGTTATGCGATCAATATATGATTTTTCTACAGCCATACTACCCTGAACACAACTGATTTCATCAGTATATTATTGTATTTCTTGGTGCTGGAGAGATGCTCCAGGGGTTAAGAGCACTTGCTGCTCTTCCAGAAGACTTGAGCTTTGTTCCCAACACCCATGTTGGGCAGTTCATACCTGGCTGTAGCTCCAACAACAAAGAGATTCAATGCCCTCTTCTGGCTTGTATGGACACCTGCACACACATGGCATACACACAAAATTTTTTTATATTTATTTTTTATTTCAAAACAAAAAAGAGCATATATTTTTGGTTGTTCACATTAGGAATGAAAAGAAAGTTGTGACTTATAACTAACACAAATAACAAACAAAACAATAAACAAAAAAGTTCATAGATTACCTTTGGAGAAAAAGTAAAAATGTTAATGCAGTTTGTCACCTGAAGTATTGGGTTCTTCTTCTTTTCTTAATGTAGTTTAAAGATGAGATTTATTCTTTCTCATAAATCTTAGTTCTTACAGATATGAACTTTAAGCTAAGTCCTTAGTAGCATCAGAGGCTATGGAATTGTTTTTACTGAAACATTACCCAGGTTGCTTACATATAAGAGTTTCATACTAGGATCCACAAATGAGGGACACCATATGTCTGTCTTTGGTTTGTGTGTGTGTGTGTGTGTGTGTGTGTGTGTGTGTCCATCTGTCTGTCTGTCTGTGTTACTTTACTTAGCATAACAGCTTCTAGTTCCATCCATTTACCTGAAAATTTCATGATGTCATCTTTATCCCTGCATAGAACTCCATTGTGTAGATGTACCACATTTTCATTACCAACTCCTCAGTTAAGGGACACCACCTGGGTTGCTTCCAGCTTTTCAGTATTGTGAAAAGAGCTGCAATAAACATGGTTGTGCACATGTCTCTGCAATAGGATGACTCTTTGGGGTATATACCCAGAAGTGGTATGGCTGGATCAAGTGGTAGGTTCATTTTCAGTCTTTTAGGAGGTCTTCACACTGCTTCCCATAGGGGTTGCACAAGTTTGCATTCCAACCAACAGTGAATGAGTGTTCCCCTTTCCCCACAACTGCTCCAGCATTTGGTATCATTTGTTTTCTTGATCATAGCCAGTCTTAAAGTGGGTTTTTTTTTTTTACTTTTTTTAATTTATTATTTTTTTATGTGTATGAATGTACTGTCTGCACGTAGGTTTGTGCACCTGTGTTGTGCAATGCCGCGGAGGTCAGAAGAGGGTCTCGGATTCCCCTGGAACTGGAGTTCTCCTGGAATTGGAGTTACAGACAGTTCTCAGCCGCCATATGGGTGCTGGGGATCAAACCCGGGTCCTCTGCAAGAGCGTCTTAAGTGCTCTTAACCACTAGGCTAACTCTCCAGCCCCTTAAAGTGGTTTTAAGTTGCATTTCCTTATGGACAGAACTAGAAGATATGCTAAGTGAAGTAACACAGTTCCAGAAAAACAAATGACAAATAGTATCCTTCATTTGTGGATGCTAGTACCAAGCACCTAGTTGTAAGGCAACCTGAGCAATGTCAATGTTATAGTCCTCTTTTTCTGAAAGCAACTGTGCTCTTATAATGTGAATCCTTCAGTAGGTTCTAGAATTAACCTACCACTAAGATGTTTCTCAGCCATCTTTACTTCTTCATTTGTGAAGTCTCCGTTCAGCTCTTTGCTCCATCTTTTGAAATCTCACTAGTGAAAATTTCTTCCCACTCTGTGGATTTTCTCCTCACTTCTTTGATTGTTTCTTTTGCTGTACAGAAGCTTTTTAATTTAATGAGGAAGAAGAATCCCAGGATAATGGTTTTGACCAGATCTTCAACAGAATTATAGAATTTCCCCAAATTGAAGAAAGACATACCCATACAAATACAAGAAGCACATAGAACACCAAATAGACAAGACCAGAAAAAAAACTCCCCCATGCCATATCATAGTAAAAATAATGGATGTTCAAAGCAAAGACAAAATACTGAAAGCAACAAGAGAAAAACAAGTCACATATAAAGGGAAACCCATCAGAATTACAGCTGACTTTTCAATGCAAACAATGAAAGCCAGAAGAGTTTAGACCAAAACATCCCCAGTCCTAAATGACCATAGATGCTAATTAAGAATATTGTACTCAGCAAAAATGTCTATTATGGTTGAAGGAGAATGAAAACTCTTTCATGCTATAAGAAAAGCTGAAAGAATATATGTCCAGAAAACCAACCCTCCAGAAAATGCTTGAAGCAATACAAACAGCAGAAGAAAGGAATGACTATTCCCAAGCAACAAGAGAAAATAATTAAGGAAGGTACAACTCTAGAAAGACAGGCATAGCCAGGCGTGGTGGCGCATGCCTTTAATCCTAGCACTTGGGAGGCAGAGGCAGGTGGATCTCTGTGAGTTCAAGGCCAGCCTCTTCTACAGAGTGAGTTCTAGGACAGCCAGAGTTACAGGGAGACCCTGTCTCAAAAAGACCAAAAAAATAAATAAATAAAGACAGGCATAGACCAAAAATGCAAACAAAAACTAAATTGATTGGAAACAATATACACCTATCAGTAACAACTTTGAATATTAATGGGCTGACATACAAATATTTTTTAAAACTTTCTTTCCATGTTTCCAAGCACCTGAGTACTCACTCTATACACTGTCCCTAGTTCATCATATGCTCAGCAGTGCTGTCACATGGTACTGGAGTTAATCTGTCATTCTGTGTTAGGCTGTGGTGCCTCCTACACTGCTTTTCTGTTTGCCAAGCAAAGTAGGGATCATTCAAACACAAGAACCCCAGTATCACAGTCAACATGATAACTAGGATAGCTACTAGATGATCAATGGGTAGGTAAGGTATACAGCATGGATACAACAAACAAAAAGGTGGGTTGAAGGGATGGCTCAGAGGTCAAGAGCACTAGCTGTTCTTACAGAAGACCCAGATTTGAATCCCACATGCCAGCTAACAACTGTCTCCATAACACCTAACTCCAAATCCAAGGGATCTGACACTGGTTCACTTACATACATGCAGGCAATATATATATATATATAATTTAAACAAAACATATATATATTTATATATTTAAACAAAAGAGTGATTGATGTCCTGAGCAGGAGAGAGTGGGAAGATGTAGATTTCATCACACTACTCAGAGTGAGGGACAATTTAAAATCCATGAGTTGTTTATATCTGGAATTTTCCATTTAATATTTTTGGGTAATGGTTGACTACAGGTGACTGTAATGACAGAACACAAAATCACACATAAAAGACCACAGTATTTTCTATGTGTTGGTCTTGTGCTAAGTATTTTAACATCTTATTCAATTCTAATAGGCTGGTGAGATAGTTACTGTTTTTAACACATCAAGTCAAGGAAAAGGAGGAATTAATTTGTAGTACTAGAGCCAGGAAGTACTGAACTTGAAACTCAAATTTCTTTTTTCTACTTCTAAGACCAATATTCAGTTTTTGCTATGAGAAAAACCATGTAACTTAGAAATTATTTATAGATCTTTAAACTACTCATAGGCTTTGACCTTAAAGTCTACTTACAAGTACCTATTATATAAAAATAATCAGAGATGTGTCACACCACAATAGCTATTTATACTGACAAAATTGCAAAACCACTTAAATGACAATAACAACACTTTGTAAAACTTCAAAATTTGCATTATCTAATATTATACAGTCATATTTTTGAAAATAGAATATGATATTTATTGCTGTTAGAAAATAATCAACCTGCAATCACTGGAAAATTACACAAGGAAACATATATATATATATATATATGTTATGATTTCAATTTTGTCTGAAATAAGAAATGAATGTATGCAAATGATAAAATAAATGAATAAAACATGCTAATTTGAAGTCACCTCTTGGTGAAAGAATTGTGATTAACTTGTCTTTTTTCTTAAAATTTTGTGAAGAGCTCTTAAAGATTATCATAAAATAGAAACAAGAAGGGTACAGTCAGCTTCTGCGTCCACAGGTTCCCCATCTTCAAGTTCAACCATCCATAGTCAAAAACATTCAGAAAAAAAGAAGAAAAGAAAAACCTTTCTGTTGCTGACCGTGTACAGACATTTCCCCATCCTTCCATGAGCCATGCACTCTACCACTCACTTGCACTGCACTAAGATTGCTGTGTCCCAAGTCACCCAGTCATGGCTGGGAACATTCAGGATAGATGTGGGCAGCCAGTATGCAAACACCATACCATCTGATAAATGAAAAAGAACATCTGCAGGTGTTGATATGCTGGGTGACCAGGTCTTAGAACCAAATCCCTATGAACACCATGGAATGATTGTACTATCTCAAAGAAAAATAATTCCACCCATTGTTACAGACAAGCCAAAATCCAGAAGGCTCGAGTCCAACAGTAATGAGGAAGGCTGCATCACAGAACACAAACAGCCAGCTAACTGGCTGTGTGAACTTGGACAAGTGGCATTCCCTCTCTGAGCCTCGGGAACCAAGAAATGAACACTCAGATCAATAAGCTCTGCGCCCCCAGCCTCCCTCCATGGCTTCCAGGTAGAACTGTCTTTCTATAACATGCAATTAAATCTGACCTTCCTCTGTGCCTGCACAGATAAATATTTATGAATGAGTCTCCAATTTTGAAATGCATTCTGTCTTAAGAGAAGAGAATCTCCAACCCACCCTCTAATTACAGACTGCAATCTGGCTGCAGTGGCACACTGGGCAGTGTAATTCTATCTACAGTAATAGGGTGGTGCAATTACTACAGGGCATGTGTTCCAGGAATCAGATATCATTACAAATTAGGGGCCTGGTGGATATGGAAAATGACCACCTTATCCTGTGGCTTGTGATGACTTTCAGGAAGGTGACCCCAAGATGAGGGCCTGCAATTCTGTTAAGGGCCCCTTACAAGGCTTAGTGACCTTAAATGATATCAATTCCGTTCAGCTATGACATGCCAATTTCATGAGAGTGAGCCTGTGTCCTAATGCATGGTGGAGCGTTTGACTTTAGCCTGTCTGAGAGCCCTGGGGGTGCCCATATCAATCCTACAAACCTGGCACCTTTAAACAACCTATTCATAGAGCTGTAGAGATGGCTCAGCAGTTAAGAACCTTGGCTGCTCTTGAAGAGGACCCAGGTTCAATTCTCAGCACCCACATGGTGGCTAGCAGTCATCTATAATTACAGTTGCAAAGGAATCCAATGCCTGCCTTCATTCTGATTCCAGCGGACACTGCGCGACATGGCTGCACTTACATGCTGGCAATATACTCATAAACATAAAATTAAAATAATAAAATATTTTTAAAAATAAACAACAAAATAAAAAAAAATAAGCAACTGATGGCATAGCCACACAGTTCTGGAGGCTAGAAGTTCGATAGCGATGCCTCCTCTTCCACAGTCTCTCTGAAAAAAACAGCCCTCCTGGCCTCTTCCCAGATGTTCTGGGACTCCTGTATTTCCCCATCTGTGGTGCCTTAGCTCGGCGGTCTGCTCTCCTCTGGCACTCCCTTCCCTCTCTATCTCTGGTCGGTTCTCTCTTCCTCTTACAAGCCACTGAAGTAAGACCTACCATAATCCAGTATGAACCCCTGTTAACTCAACAATCCCTGCCAGATCCCATGGCCAATATGGTGGAATTTTGAAGATTGTGGGGCACATCAAATTTTAGGGGGCTCTATTAAACTCACCATGTGCGGAAGAGAGCACCGTTCCATTTTCAGTGGTTATTTTTCCCTTTGGTCTTGCCTGTTAGAGGACAGGGTACCAAACAGGAATATGAAAACATCTCTATCACACACCAAACTTATTATAGTCTATCACCTAGCTTCTGTCTGTCTGTGGTCTGTCTGTCTACCTATCTATTCACCCATCTTCACTTCATTTAACTATGATAACACATTGCTTTTAGCCCCATTCTCCAAGCACTGAATGAAAGCATTAAGAGGATAAGTAAGGTGTCTGAAATCAACAGAGCCAGAGCTGGTGCTCACACTGTGGGAGTTTGGTTGATCCTCAACCTGTTTTTTTTTAGCCCCACATTGTATCTCTTAAGGCCTTACACAGCTAAACTAGTTATTTTGGTGCACTCTCAGTAAGGTGGCAAAATCCTTAGAAAATATGATGAACAATATCACACATTTGACCCAGAAATTACACACTGCAGAATTCTCTTTTCACCAAGGAAATCCAAACTATATAAAGCCTCTGTCCACAAAGAAGCTTGCAACGAGCATTGTTTCTAATAGCAAGCAAAAAAGAATAGATTCAAACAAAGGGTGCAATCCAAGTGAGCAATGTTATACCTGTAGATGAAGCCATGTTAAAAATAATACATATGGTTTGCAGTAACAGCAGGTGCCATGCTGTGATGGGGAAGCCGTGGGGGAAAGTGATCTACATTAAATGCTCTGACTACATTTTTAAACAACAGAAAAGAGGAATAATATAAACGATCACTGCAGCTTTTTTTAGAAGATTTGTTTTTGTCCTTTTTTCTTTTAGCTTTTAAAAAATTCAATTTCTGGGGGCTGGAGAGATGGCTCAGCAATTAAAAGCACTGGCTGCTCTTGCAAAGGACCTGGGTTCAATTCCCAGCACCCACATGGCAGCTAACAACCATCTGTAACTCCAGTTCCAGGGGATCCAACACCCTCTTCTGTCTGACCTCTGTGAGCATTGCATGATGTGAGCCCACTCACACACATGCAGTCAATATACTCATACATATAATATAAAAATAATAAAATATATTTTAAAATTTCTATTTCTATAGTAATCATGGATAATTTCATAACTGGAAAAGAAACTGTGTACTTCTTAAATGCAAAGTAGAAGCTGTATTATCATGGATGGTGAGATGGTATGGGGAAGGGTGGTGAGCTCCATTCTGGCCCAAGTCAGAAATCATTGATCTATCTTATTTTCTCATCTGACACTAATATATCATAATCGAATGTCTTTTGAAGGGATGAATAGGCATCTCAGTTGACAGCATAAGCAAGTAAATGGGAGAATAGATATAAAGACTGAGGAAATGGTCTTCTTGAGAAAAGTGTAAATCTTGTTCCTTGGGACCTGACCAAGCTCAATAGGAATCTAGGGACTAGGGACAATTGGCTTCACTTTGCAAAGCTGTAGATTAGATTTTGCCTTCTTAGCCGTGGCTGATGCACTAGAAGGAGAGAAAAACAGGTTAGGATCAAACAAATAGGAATTGGATTGACCTAAATCAATGCCTAAAGAAGTACTTTTCCCATTGGACGAACACTAAGACAAGAACCTTGTTGGTTTAAAGGACAAACTGCCCTCTAGTTCAGGGACTCAGAAAACTTTCCAGTGGCCTCAAACCTTTGCAGTAACTCCCTTTTTCCCAGTCCTGGTGTACAATGGCTTTGATTTGTGTGTAACCACAAAGCATGTTTTACCACCAGGATGGCTTTGTGGCCCTGAGTTAGAGAACCAAGGCAAAAAATTGGGAACAATTAAGCTAGGCACAATCCCTTAGCTCTGACATTTGTTGCTGAATAAAAAATTGCACATTCCTATCTTCAGACTTCCAGAACTGAGGAAGAAGCCAGGTTGGTCCTTGGCTGCACTGAGAGAGGTAATTTCTGCCTTTGTCCTGGTGGTCAAGGTCAGCCCTGCAGACTGAATTGCCTGGAATAGTTCTGCTTGGACAATCCACCTAGATTGCTGAGCTTGCTGGGAAATGCAGCATGGCCAGCCTCCCCTGACAAGGGACATAATGCCCCTTTTAAGGAAAGGCATGATCATGTAAGACAAAAGGCCCACATCACACCCAATGACCATCTGACAAGTTTGTTTTCACTCACCCTATAGGATTGTGTGCAAGGCACTGAATCATCTCCCCAAACACAAAGATCTCCATCTCCTGAAACAGACAGAGATATAAGCATAACAGTAACAATATGCACATGAATAACTGTGGTACACTACCAAGCCCAAACCCAAAGAATAGCTTAGAGGAGGTTGCTAAATTGTGCTCCAGAATCCACTGAACACTGTAATTTTCCTGGGAAAATATGAACAAACCTCCATTCATCTCCTGTGGGACACTGATAGAGCAAAGAAATAATTCTACCCAAGTCCAACCTGGTAAGCTAATGAGTTTATTGGGCTTCTGGGAATATGGGCGATGAGTTGCTCACAAGATTACTGGCAACTCAAAAACAAAGGTATCACCCCAAGGTCTGACTCCATGGGTGGGTGAGTATAGATGATGACCATGAAGACCCTACCTTCAGTTAGCTTTCTACTCCCTGTAGACTGTAGCCCCTCCCAAGATTACATGCAGCTGGTGGGCAGGAAGGTACAATGACTAAAATATCAAGTAAGGGTCCTGTGGTTCTTCTCCTTCTACTGTACTGTTCCTAGTCTCATTATTACCAAAGACCTAGCTATCTCTATGTTGTTTTGCTTCATTGCTATGACCACAGAGCCAAACATTCTATAGGTCCCCTCAGCATTCTCTCCTCTGTAATACCCAATGGTCACATCATACCCATGCCTGGAGGTCATCGTTTTACTCCAACATACCCTTAGAGCATAGACCCAAGAACCCCCAGAGTTACAGTGAAGAAAAGACTCACCGTCTACATATAGAATGAATCTACCCACTGGGACCACTTAGAAGACAGCAGCTCTGAGTGAAGCCCGCTGGAAGAGCCCTTCACACTCAGGGACTGCAGGGCACATGGGCTTCAGCTTAACAAAGCTCTGGGTGCAGATGACTCTTGGGATATGCAAAGATCTCCTCACATGCCTGTAAGAGGTAACTGTAACTCATTCCTAATGGGATGTAACAGAGACCTGCAAGATACAAACTCACAGTTTCTTCTGGTGACTCGGGGTAAATGGTCAACTGTACACACAGACAGTCATGCCACTCAGTATTCTGCCCTGGTCTATGCTTTCCACTCACTGGATGGAAGAAGGAGTATAGTGTCTTCGTTTTCTAAAGTGGATCCTTTTGCTTGGCTGATGATCATTTTGTGTTTTGACTGGAAGTGGGAAGATCTTCAGGTTGCTGAGAACATATCAGACTCTAGTATATGTTAAATTCTAAGAAAAGCCTTCCTTAAAATTAAACTAAAACATACCTGGCACTGTTACTAGGACCAAGAACCTGTAGCTAGACAGGTTGCAGGCCATAAGAGAGAAAATACTATTATTCTGTTAAATGGAATAGTATTAAACTGACTCCTAATCATTTATTGTTAAACCTATAGATTGGTGTTTCTCTTACCTCTCACCAGAGACACTTGTTTTTCCAGTAAATAGCAATTAATATAGACTTTCAACTGGTCAATATGTAGAGAATAAGAGACAAAGAAGTCCTCAGTCCTAAATGGGACACGTACATCACACCTCTCCCAGAAGGCTCAAGGGAATGTGAGGGGGGGGTGGTGACTATAAGAGTCAGGGGTTGTGGATGAACGCAAGGGAAAAGGGCTTTCTGGAGACAACACAGAAGTTGCATGTATGAACTCACCATGCTTCTGACACCTTGAAAAAGACCCGGAAAAGTCCAAGCCTAAAAAACTCCCAACATGGAGAGGAGAGGTGAGCACAAGGCCCAGTGCTGGCTGATGAACTATTGGCAGCTGATAGGTAGAGATGGAGGGGGAGCGTAGGTAGGTTTTCTTTAATGGTGTGACACCCAGTAGATTGGCCATGCCCAAAGGGATGGATCTACACCCAAGAGTTCTTGGAAAATGCAAATGGACTCAATAGACCTTAAAAAAATAAAGGATGTAAAAAATTAGAGGTGGGGAACTGGGGGAGGGGTGTAGGATCTGAGAGGAGATGAGGGAGGTGTCGGGATAGGATCAACATACATGTATGAAATTCTCAAAGAATCAATAAAAATGTTGTTAAAATAAATTTTAAAATTTAAACTAAAGCAGGGCTGGAGAGATGGCTCAATAAAATGCTTGATATGCAGGCACAGGGACTGGGGAACTGAGTTCACATCCCCAGAACCCATGTAAAAAAGCTGGATGTGGCAAGGTACACCTAAGTTTTCCCAGTACTGGAGAGCTGGAGACAAAAGAGTCTCTGGAGCTTGCTGGCTAGTCATGCTATCCAAATCAGTGAGCTTGGGTTCAGTGAGAGACCGAGTCCAATAAAGGAAAACACCCAATATGGGCATATGCATGTGTACACATACCTGCACCTGCGGGGGCATCAGATCCTCAATAGAGCAGGGTACTAGGTCCAGTGGGGGGGTCACTCCAGTAACACCCTAAGGACCACGTCAGAGGGTGCAAATCCATTTATTCTATGCAACAAGAAGCATATATAGGTCTGGGGTAGGCACCCTTTACATCATATGGCCCCACCTCCCAGCAACCAATCCTAAACTTCCATGTCATCACGCCCATCATCCCAGCCTGTAGGGTGTACCCAGAAAGGGGCGTGCAGACAAGCAAGTCGGCTCATGGCACCAACAGAGTGATGGCATCAGGTGACAGGGTGTGCCCTGTACTACAGCATTCCCTGGTGTGCTAGGCAGATTGTGCTTGCAAGATACACCTGAATCCAGGACTGTTGTCACACACACACACACACACACACACACACACACACACACCTAAGTTGATTACAGAGCTTTAGGAACAAGATTCTTTGAGGGCAGGGAAAATTTGGCTCTTTAACCCCAGTCCTTCCAAGTAGTCTGTCTTGTAAAGCTGATGATGACAATGCAGTCTGCCCTTTAGAAGGGGTGCCCATGTTGGCAGGAAGGTTCTGTCTGAAACCACAGGGACTGCCATGCCTTGTGGAACTTTTGGATTGATGGCTGAGGCTTAGAAAGTTAACCAGAATTCTCTAAAATGTCTAAAGAGAACCAAGAGGCCATTTAAGCAGTTTTTGTCTTCTCTTTATTATTCTTTCTCTTCCAAGCCAGCCTGGAAATACCCCATGGCTTAGAGGCCACTCTAAATCCATAAGATCAGAACTCCAGGCTAAACTCCATTTGCCATCACTAAAAGGTTCAAGTCTCCTTGAGCACTGATTCCCATACAAATGGTGATGGCTACACAAGAACAGCTTTGTGTCTTCCAGTCCAGTGATGCAGAAGCCTGGATTGCATTTCCTTTGAAAATAAATGGGAGACACTAATTAGCTAAGAAAGTCATGTTTTATTAAACAGAGAGTTGAGAACCTGATTCTGATTGTCCTATGGGCTTGTGTTAAATCTGCAGAAGAAACAGATGGGGAAATCTCCAGAGTTTCAGAGACACATTTTAGGGGAAAAGCCTAAAGTCCAAATCTGCAGATAAACTTCACTTCACCCTATAAGGGAGATTCAGAGTCACCTGCGTCCGATCAAGGAACCATGTAGACAGCATGCGCCAGTCCCAGTGTTTGGCAGTACATGGGCTTGGGTGATAGCAGTGGGTTTCCTGGGCCCTCATTATTACTGTCAGTTGTTATGATGTGTGCTGTAGGGAAATGGAATCAAATTTTCACCCAGAAGAAAATGAAATCCAGGTTGAACCTCCCTGATCCAAAAATCTGAAACCCCAAATGTTTCATAACTCAAATGTTTCAAAACTCTCTGAAGTGCTGCCATGGTGGCACAAGTGTAAAATTCCACATTGTGAAACTTGGTTTAATGCACAAAATTATTAAAAATAGTGCATAAAGTTAACTTCAGGCTATGCATATAAAACATTTATAAATGATGCACCATGCCTGCAATCCCTGCAGCTGGGAGGCTAAGGTAGAAAGACGGGAAGTTCGAGTGCAGGCTGGGCTACATAGAGGACTGCCCCAGAAATCAGAAAGAAGGGTTATATGAAGCATAAACAAATTTTATGTGCGATTTGAGTTATTATCTGCACATATCTCATTGGATATGAGCAAATATTTCAAAATCCGTAAAACCTGAAATCTCAAATACTTCTGGTCCCAACAACTTCAGATAAGGGATACCCAACCGTACCTGAAGGATTTTATCTTTATTTCAAAGAAAGAAAACCATCCATTATTAGGTAAATTAACTAGAAGACAGAGCTTCCCAGCCTCCAGGAGGCCAAGCTATCTACAAATGACAAGTAAATTTTCTTTCCCTGTAGGCCCAGCTCTTACCTCCCCACTTCCTGTTTACTCTTGTCAATCAGTTTGATTACTGAGAGGTAAGTAGAATGTTGACTTCCAGCACAAGGCCTGCAGAGGCTGAATTTGCCTGCACTGGGCAAGAACTCCTTCTTAATACTAGAAAACTCAGACATAGATGCTTGGTCACAACTGTATCCCACAAATGAGAACAAACAGAAGGAAAAACTCAGAAACATATTTCCTCATGAATGTATCAAAGAATAATATTCAAATAGGAAAAAAATTATGAAGTCTTTTTTTTTTCACAGAATCCCACCAGCACATGGAGCCAAGGAAGAGTGGTGGGCATATTAGATTCTAAGAGTGCCAGGACCTGGTTGGGCATGGTGGCTCACATTGTAAGCCCAGTACTTGGGAAGCTGAGGTAGGAGATCACCACAATTCCAAGGCCAGCCTGGGCTATACAGTGAATTCTGGGATGGCCTGGGCTTTGGAGTAAGACACTGTTTCAAAACAACAATGAAAACTACTATGTCTGTTTAGCGGAATAATAGTAGTAGTAGGCTCTCTCCTGTGGCCTATGACCTACCTAGCCACTGCTTCTTGATCTGTTAACAGTGCCAGGCAGGAGTTCCATCTTGTGGACCTAGCCTTACCAACCAAAATGTGATTAGTTACTCCCCTAACACTGGTGCCATTATTGTGGAAGTGTCTTGGCAAGCTGGCTGTTATTGTAGCTCACAGGGTTCATGGCTGAGTAAGATTGATGATTACTTCCCCCTCCCCTACCACCACCCCCAGTATGCATTGCGCCTTCAGCACTGTGAAAACTAGTCAGTAAAGATAATGGTACCAAGTCAGTAGCAGCTTGATTTTTCCATATTCTGTGGCTCAAATATATAGTGTCTTCAGCAAAGGGTCTTAATCATCAAGTACTACAGAATAACCAAGAGCATTGGCCTGTAATGTTTGGGGGCGGGGGCATCTCTGAGACACCACTGACAAAACAGAAGTGCATGACACGTGGAACTGGGCTTTTTATTTGTAGCCCATGGTGTCTGGAGAGCTATTGTCCTCCTTTCATAGGATAACCCATTTTTACGTCTTCCTACAGAGGTATATGTCTGTATTCTAGAAAGATTCTATAGTAGTGAGTTTCCATATGACTTTTTATTTATTTATTTATTTATTTATTTATTTATTTATTTTTGGATTTTATTTATTTATTTTTTTTTGGATCAACACTCTATTTTTTTTCCTTTATCATATCTTTTGTTCTTTTTTTTTAATTTAATTTTTATTGATGCTTTGTGGATTTCGTACATCATTTTCCAATTCAGATCAGGCATATTTCCCTTTCCCTTCCCCCCCACCCCCACCCCATCCCAGATCATGTATTCCATATGACTTTTTAAAAGGTCTTTAGTGAGCTGTAGAGAAAACTCAGCTAAGGTTAACATTAAAAGCTAAGGTTAACAGCAAAAGGTTTTAAGGTTGGTTGTCCCTCCCCATACTCCTTCCTCTACCTTGCCCCCCATCCCCAACCTAACTTAACCCTTCTTGCCCCACTGTTCTCTACTCCACTGTTCTCTACTCCCCTTTCTTAACACCTGTGTTCTGTCCTTGAAAGCCTCCCATCATGGTTTATTAGTCATTCCCTGAGGTCTATGATCTCCTGAATAATGTTCCACTTGTGTATGTATGCCACATTTCCATTGTCTGTTAATCAAGTGCTGGCCATCTAGGCCGTCTCCATTTCCTGGCTGTTGTAACTAAAGCAGTAATGAACACTGATGAGCAAGTACTACTGAGTAGGATATAGGTCCTTTGGATAGATGACCAAGAGTGGTGCAGCTGAGGGCTGAAGAGATGGCCTAGTGGTTAAGAGCACCGACTGCTCTTGCAGAGGACCCGGGTTCGATCCCCAGCACCCACATGGTGGCTGAGAACCGTCTGTAACTCCAGTTCCAGGAGAACTCCAGTTCCAGGGGAATACGAGACCCTCTTCTGACCTCCACGGCATTGCACAACACAGGTGTGCACAAACCTACATGCAGACAGTACATTCATACACATACAAAAATAAAATTAAAAAAAAAGAGTGGTGTAGCTGGAAGCTGGATCACGTGGCAGATGGAGCTCGAGATCTTGAGGAAAACCAACACTAATTTATGGACACCAGTTTGCATTCTCTTCAAGAGTAAATAAGTGTTTCCCTTTCCCCAGGCTCCAGAGAATGCCTCATACCTGACCAACATAATGGTGGTGAGAGATATGTACATGTGTGAGAATTCACTAAGGAGCCTTAGGTCTGTGTTCTCCACTACATGTTCTTCACCTCCTCCTCCAAATCCTGGGAAAATGTGCAGTTCAGCTCAGTGATCTTGCCCAGCTTTGCTGCTGTGTGCGGTGTGGAAACTGTTTACCTTCCCGATTATTTGCAAGCCCCTTGCCACATGTTACTCATCTGTATTCTTTGATATCCCATCCCAGTGCTTTCTATAGAAAATTGGCTAAATAAATGTTAAACTACTCTAAACATCACTTATCTGCCCCCCACACACACACACACCCATACATGCTGCCATCTCTTTCCTTACACTTCCAATGCAGAATTAATAGACGGGAGCAAAATCTGCATAATGTTTACCACTTGTCAAGACTTCAGATAAAGGAAATATGACAAGTTCTTCCACATGCCCAAAATTGAGTTTAAGCCAAAGTTCTGAAGACTGAAGAGCCTAACATATGCAAGCTTGTTAGATATGAAGATTCCTGGCCCCATAAGCAAAGATTATGGTTCTCTAAGTCAGGGACAGAGCTTAGGTCTGCACCATGACAAACACCATCACGATGTTCTGACAGCCAACAGGAGAAGATCCAGAGACTTAGACTCCTATTTAGTGTCTCTCATGCTGTTCTTATCCTTAAAGTTATACACACACACCTGACAATCCTTTTAGGATTTCATCAACTGAAAAATACCTTTAGATCTCCAGAGTTTGATTTAATGGGAAATAATCCAGGATCTAAAATGAATTCTGGGTCTGGAAAGATGGTTCAGTGGTTTAAAGCACTTATTGGTTTCATAGAGGACCCAGGTTTGGTTCCTAGTACCCACATGGCAGCTCATAACTGCCTGTAACTCTAGTTACAGGGGATCAGTCCAATACTTTCTTCTGGTCTCTTCAGGGTCCTGCATGCATGTGAACTCATACAGGCACATACATATACATAAAAAATAAATAAAATTAATTCTTTGAAGAGAAACATCTGAAATCTTCCAAGATTTACCTAAGAGGAGATTTCCACAGTATTAGATTTTCCCTCCAGGGGTCTCTGGAAAGTCTCATAATAAAGGAATTTTCTGAAAATACCCAGATTAGGAAATCCCTACATTCCATAGGATTTTACTAATTCTTTTTAAAGGAGGAGTCTGATGGCATCTCTGCTTCACCTAAGGAAACAGCTGCTAAGGCTGAGAATTGGCTTCTGGGGTAGTGTTCTGCCGAGAAGCTCCGTGATACTCAGTAAGAGATTTTGCTTTTAAAAAATAATTTCAGGGAAACTTCTTGCCACTTCTTCTAGATAGAGGTCTTAAGGCCATGACACAGACTGACAGGAAGCTGAAAACTTCAAATTAAGACTGGCACTGCATTCTCAATTTACATCATGTGGGGAGGGAGTTGTCAGACTCCTTATGTTGAATTGTTTTATCAGGAACCAGTGTTCCCTGGGAGGAAATATATTAAAACAAAATGGAAATCATTCAGTTTGGAAAGCTAAGCCTCCCCACAGAAAGATAAAGACTGCACATCCCCAGTTGTATATAGAATGCCATCCTTAAAACACAGACCTCATAGATGTAAAAACTAGCATAGTGGTCAGCAGAGTCTGGGAAGAGCATGGGAGCAGAGATGGAATGTGGATCTCTACAGGGAGCAGGTGGATAAGAGGAACAGCTTTTAATGCTCATAGCCCAATGTGTTAGCTATGCTCAATAACAAGTATTTATATATTTCAGAAGAGTTAATAGAGAATATATTGAATGGTCTCAACACAGAAATGATACATGCTTGAGGTGATGAATAAACTAATGATCTAGATCTAAGCATTACACATTGTATCCCTGTACTGAGATGCCACACTATACATACACCATGAATATATACAATTATTGTCAGTTGATTTGAAACTTAAAGAAGTTAATCCCCTGTCCATTAAGAATTTACACACACACACACACACACACACACACACACACACACACACACATACTACTGGTTCCTGCAAGGAATAGGTTATGAGTTATGATATGGACAACCCTCCTGTAGGACCATTCAGAAGCTAGATGGTCCTGTCATGTGTCTGGGATGCAATGTACAGGCAACCACAGGGCTGGGGAGATGACTCAATAGGCAAAGCACTTGCTGCATAAGAATGAGAACTGGAGTTCTGCCCCCGAACCCATATAAACAAAGGGCAGGCATGGCAGCTACCTATAATTCCAGCACTTGGAAGATGAAGACAAAGGATGCCCAGAGCAAGCTGGCCATCTAGACCAATGGTATTGATGAGCTCTAGGTTCAATTAAAAATGCATACATGCACTCATACTCAAATGAACATGCATACACACATACCACATACACACACACACACACACACACACACACACACACACACGCAACCCCAAATAAGCTAATTGCATATACCCCTTGCAAGTGCGACCAATATGTGCCATAGACAGGATGTGGCCACTCTTCTGCCTGGAATTTAACAAATAGCTTTTAAGTTTTGCTTTGTCATCTGTTTCTTCCTAATGGAGATAAGAAGAATATTCTTGAAAAGCAGCTGTTAATGGATAGTGACAAGTGGTTTCCTGTGGTCTAAGAAGAAACCATCAATTACTGCCTTCTACATTCTTTTCAATTCCAAAGGCAAAGGAAGTTCAGTGATGCTGTATTGGCTTCATGCTTATTGTGCTAAAAGGAGAAATCCTGAGATAAGGCAGGGTTTTTATTTTTGAATGAGAGACTATCTGAGTTTTAGCTTACCTTCTGCTGCCTTTTGAACTACACGAAATGGTAAGAATGATAGAATTGGGTTGGTTAGTGCAAGGCTCACACAGGAGCCTCTGAGTGAGCACCCTAACTCCTGAACCTAATGAGGGCTTCAACCTGAAATGCAGCAACTAAATGTAATGTCATGTCGATATGACAGAACCCCGGATCTCCAGTGAACTCATCCAGTACAAAGATCTGGAACCCCTTAAGTGAAATTGGGAAATGAGAGTTTATCCACCTTGTCTTCAGAATTTCAAAGTCTTCTCTTTTCCCCCCTCACTTCTCCAGCCACCACCAGGATGTTCCCAGGACCGCAGCCTCCAGCCTCTCTCCTGAACCACATGCCAGGTAGAAGACAGACACCCGCAGCAGCTTTAAGAGGCTGCTCATGGAGAATTTGCATTTTGACAGGGAAAGCAAAGAAATGCTCCATGGAGTTTTAGGAGAAGGAAGAAGAGAGAAGACTGGAAGGAAAACTGCAGATAAAGGCAGAATGTGAGGCAGCGTTCCCAGCACTCTGGAATGAGCCAGGCCTCTTCATTCAGTCATGCTTACAGGCACCCCACAGAGAGCCCACCTCACTGAGCCCAGGCCCATGTAGCCATGGCCTGCACTGGGCACCCAATAATTCCATCTTCTTCTTAATAGCACTTACCACTTCTTGACATTGCATCCTATGTAATTATACTTTCCTTGTTTATTGACATCCTTCACTATCTGTGAGGTCCAGGCTTTGCTTGGATTACTATGAAAGCGTTAGTGGCTAGAACCCTATCATGCAGGTAAGACATCTTCAGTAAGTTTGGCACTAAAGTATTACCAATTGATCAAATCTCAGGAAACTGAAAAAGTCAAAAAGGACTTTATTTCTAATTTTAGGAATTGCGTTTTGACAGACACAATCGCAAAAAGCTCTGAATCAGTGTTCCAACATAGCAGGACAAGGGAGAGACTCGATGGGCCACTGAATGTTAAGAAGGAACAAGGCCTCCCTTGGCCAATGGAAGGCAAAACAGAGCCAAGAGTGGTGGTGCATGCCTGTAATTCCAGCACTCAGGAGGCAGAGGCAGGAGGACCATGTGTTCAAGGCTATCCTTGGCTACGTATGAAATTTAAGAACAGTCTGGACTACTTGAGGCCCTACCTCAAAAAAGCAAAAAAAGAAGTGGGTAAAGAATAGAACAGATAGACAAACTGCAAATATACACAAAACAAGAGTCACAAAGTATCTTGAGCCTTGGGTACAATGTAGTAGTCTGATCTCTCAGCTGTTCTAGACACCTGTGGGCGAAGGGCACATTTGTATCCCAGGCAAGGCTGGATTTGTGTGGAAGCCTCCTGATGCTACACTTTTTCTTTTATTTTTACTAAATAGTTGATGGAATAGATGAAGAATAAGGCTTCCACAGGCCATTGTACTTCTATCCTGGTACCCAAGGCAGCATCTACCCAGCCACATTAATGACCATTCTAGTTTGCCTGGGACTGAGAGCATTGTTGGGAAATATGTGAACTGCTGATGCTGAGAAAGCCCTAGGAAAACCAGGACAAATCGGTACTCTTTCCGAAGGTCTTTGAAAGGAGAACATGTCAGGACATGTCATATCCTTTCAAGGTTAGCCCAGGCTGGCTTGCACCTACCTGAAGGCCATTGCAACTTATAGGAGTTTTCTGTGTTCAGCTCTTCTCTTTAGATTCTAGTCATTTCTGGTCATGGCTGTTGAGGCCTCAGAGGGCTGAATTCTCGATGCTACTGACTATGAGCATTATTACCACTCACCCCTGTGTTTCTTCTCTCCTTGTCTTACTCCACAGGAAAGAGTACTTTCAAAAATGAACTCTCAGCCTTTAATCCCAGCCCTCGGGAGGCAGAGAGAGTGGGCTCTTTGTGAGTTCAAGGCCAGCCTGGTCTACATAGTGAGTTCCAGGACAGCTGGAGCTATAGGGAGACCCTGTCTCAAAAAGACAAAAAAAATAACTTTCCTTGTATTACCTAAAGTTCAGTAAGCCATGTTTCCCTTTGACTGACAGGAGGGAAGAGAGCCATATAACTAAGTGATATGGGGCACCATTAAGATGAAGAAGCTCAAACCCACCAGGCCCTGGCTCTTTGTCTGTGAGTCTGTGGATGTTGCACAGGGTTATTATAAGAAGCGATTAAGAAAACCTGCTCAGGGCTGTTGGTTAGCATATTGAAAGCACTCAGCAGATTTTTAGCTCCTGTAGTGGTTATGATGCCCACTTGCATTCTCAACAACAAATAGCAGCTCAGGCTTGCCATCCACCCAAGAAGGACCCAGACCCAGAATTATCACCTTTCCAAATGGCATGAGGTCACAGGCAAAGTTACTGCAAATTCAACACTTCACACATGAATAAATTGCTATTTTAATAGTTTTCCTTTATAGTTTTGAGTAGAGAGCCTTTAAGTTTCCACATTTGTGCTCACCCCCCCTTATATACTGTTTTGCTTTCTGTGGATGGTCTGAAAATATCAAATGAAAAATTCCAGAAATAAACAATTTAAGTTTTAAATAATTTTATTACTGCAGATTTTTATAATTATTCAATTCTATTGTTTTTAATTCCTTTTTATGATTAATTTGTAGATTTAATCTTTCCTTTAATGTACTAGCTTTCCATTACTGTAATAAAACATCTGAGATCTGCAACTTAAAAAGAAGAAAGATCTATTTGAGCTCATGGTTTTGGAGGCTTCAATTCATGGTCTTTCAGCCCATGGGCAGGTGGCTTCATCTCTTTAGGCCTGTCCTTAGGCGGTATATTCTGATGAGAGAATGTGGCAGAGTAAATGCTTATTTCAGGAAGGACAGGATGGAGAGAGAGAAGGAGAAAGGAGAGAGAAAGGGAGAGAAGACAAGAAGCAGGAGTCCTAATATCCCTTTCAAAGACATCTCCAATGGCCTAACTTCCTTCTGCCAGGCCCTACCTTCTAAATTTCCTTCCATAGTATATTCAACACATGAGTCTTTGGGGGACATTCAGGATCTAGACTATAACACTTGTTTATGGGAGGTGGCATGTTATAAATAAGATTTAGTGGTATCTGTGATCTCAGGCCTATTCTCTGAACATTAAAGGGTACCATTGATTGGACCTCATGCTAAGGTTGATGTCTCAGAGGAAAGGAGCATGGAGAATGGCAGTTTGTCTGCAAATTTAGGAAATCTTCCCACTCTGCCTCCTGTCCCAGCCAGACTGCTGAAATGCACAGGGAATCAATAGGCCGCCAAATGGAAACAATTTTTAACTCAAGGAAAGTTCTCCTTTTCTGATGTCTCCAGACTGTGGATGAGAATGGGCCATTGAGAAGTCCCCTGGGGGTTGTGTAAGCAGGGAGGCCAAACATTAAGACCAAGAGAGATTTCTTTTTTCATTAAAAGAAAAAGATGCATTTAAGATTTACAGTACCCAGGAAACTGCAGGCAAGATCAAATTCCATGATGGAATAAGACAATTTAGGAAAGGCAGAGGAGGTGGAAAGATCACCCAGCTTATTTTAGTACAGATGCACACACTCACAGACACACAGACACACAGACATGGACATCACCTCTCTTCTCTCTTCTCTCTCTCTCTCTCTCTCTCTCTCTCTCTCTCTTTCCCCCTGTGTGTGTGTGCATGTGTGTGTGTGTGTGTGTGTGTGTGTGTGTGAAAATGCTTTACACATAACTTTCCAGGAAAATTAGGAGCAAGTAGAAATATTTAGGGGAAAAAGTATACACTGACATGCACAATAATGGGACTAGTTTTCAATCATGCAGTAATGTGTTCTACAGTGTTCCCCAAGGTTCATGTGCCCTAGCACCTCAGAGTGTAACCTTATCTGGAAATAGGGTCTTCATAGAGATACTTCAATAAGGTTTCCAGATCAAACCTTTCTAAGGTGATCCCTAAATCTGATGACTTGTGTACTCCAAAGAAAAAGGAGTTGGAGATTTAGACACATTCCATGTAAGAATGGAGGTCAGGACAGGGTGCTACTGCTACAAGACAGGGAGCAGGGATGAGAAGAGGCAAGGCAGGACCCTGTTCTAAGCCACGGGGGAGAGAGGTCCTGCTACCTGTTTGATCTCAGGGTTTTGACTTCCACAATTGGGACGGAATAAGTTCCTGTTGTTTTGAGACTCTGGTCTATGGTCATTTGCTACAGTGGCTGTAGAACATAACACACATAACAAAATTCTTTGTACAGTTTATACAGCAGAAGCACAGAAAGCATGATTAGCTAATGCACCATCTGATGAATCTAGCACACTTTAAAAAACACAGAGCACCCTTGTGTTGTGCTCACGTCTCAGAGTGAAGACACAGCACTTCACACTTCCTCTTCTAAATTTTGCAACCTGTACACTCAGTTCATGGAAAGAACATCGAGTCGAGATGATGGGACCATCCAACTGATGTGGGGACGTCTGAGGGTGAAACCTGGAGCTTTGTTTCCACCACTCCAGGGAGGAGGAGGGTTCCATTGAGCATGAGGCATCCGTACTTCCTGAGTGGGACAGCGTGGAGACAGACAGCGTGGAGATACAGAACCAGATAGAAAGCATCTCTGACAGGACCCAGACAAGCCACACCCTGCGAGTTCCCAGGGCTTCGCTCTGCCCAGCAACAATTTACACCCTCTCCCCAAAGTCCCAGTGCCCTAGTGTGGCCCCTCAGATGGCCTTCTGTCCCACTTCACTGCTCATCTCTACCCCTCTTCTGGGGAAGCTGGGGACCCTACGGACAGCTGGCCCTTCCTACTTAAGAATCCAGATTGTACTTCCGGTTCATCGCTCCACAGTTTCGGCCTGATGCAGGTTGGCAGTGCCTCTGAGTGGTTGCTATGCATTATTTTCTACCTGTCCTTCCCTACTGCTCTGCATTTTATTTTAGCTACAGGGTCAGGGTGTTGGACTGGTTGAAGTGCATCAGCTAGGTTCTGAATCCAGGTTTTCCTTTTAGGAAGCAAAGGTGCTCACAGCAGACAAGAGAAGAAGTTCAGGTCAAAGTCAAATTAGTGTGTCCTTCACCATGGCCCATCGCTCTTTATCCATAGCTCCACTGGCTCTTTCCAGTGTGGGATTGAGAACCGTGGTCTGTTGCAAGTCCCTGGGGACTAAACTGTCCCTTGTTGCTGCTTTAACACAGTCCCCATATAACAATAACAGAGTCCCCATTAAGCTCTTTCCATTTAAACCTCCAGCAGTTAGCAATATTACGACATATACATTTAAAACATTATCCAGCTGCAAGCCCCTCCTCCTTCTCAATATCTCACCCCTTCCTCATTTCTTTTACTTCCTCCATGACCTTCTCTTTCTCCCCACCTTTTTCCCTCTCTCCTCATTCTCTGACCAATGAAAAGTGTGACTTCAGAAGAAAACACATCTAAACAGTGGTCTGTGATGGCTGTTCATTTAGGCTCTTGAGCCTCTGGAAGTCTCAGATAATCATGGCCTCTCCCCATAGAAGCACACTGAAGCTGAGCTGAACTACCAGGGAACATTCTTCTGTGCCCTCCTCATCCCCTCACTCAGCTTCATACAAGCACCCTGGCCCTGCATGGCTACCACCCTTTGAGCTTGCTTCAGTCTGGCTGTCTGACCTGTTTCTATGGGACTCTCCCTTACAGCCCAATAGATGGGATCCTACCCACATGTCTGAGCACTTCGACATAGGATCCACTCCAACCTTGTTACTCCTTGTCAGGAGGGACAAATGTGCTGTTCTCACAGAAAGTCACTGAGGCAAGGAGGTGGGTAAAATCACTTCTCCATGTTCTCCCAAATTCCCAGGACCTCAACTGACATGAGGAGGCAGACTTCTTATCTCCTGGGCTGAGGCTCTGTCCACACTATTTTCTGAGAGTGGGTCCCACCCTCCACGTGGTTTCTGTTCTGATGGAAGGAAGTATTCCTGAGCTGGTGACATGGACAGCTCTTTTATCACAGGATGGAGAAGTTGGAAGAGAAGGCTTGCAGGAAGTCACTGTGGGCACAGATCTGCCCCCACACCCTACTCACAGTGACTTGGACGGAAACAGACATGCTTCTCAAATTGATGAACTGGCAGCTGGACACCCAGCTGTGGGGTGTTTCCATCCTGAGTGCAAACACTGTGTGACATTGGCTATGAGTGATGAGCTGAAAAACCTAAATATTAGTAAGATTTCTCTCCTCTGTGAGCTCTCGGACTGTTGCCTCAGTGGGTACCATTATGCAAGAGCAAACATAGGCTGCAGTGGTTGAGAAAGAATGCAGGATTACCATCTCAGAAAGAAGGGGCAAGTTGCATATATCCCCCAAATGTCTAGCACAAAGAAGAAATGAGTTCAGAAGATATAAAGAAAAAAGGCAAGAGATGGAAAAATTTATATGAGATTTGCTACTGTAGACTTCACTTTTAAGATTCATTTCAGCAAAACAAAAAAGAATGAAGCATTCATATTGCTTTCATGAGCTGCATACAAGTCAATAGACCCATAAAAAGAGGTTAAAGGCAGAATCCAAACCACTTTCTTGCCAAAGAATCTTTTAGAAGGAATATGTTGTTTACAACAACCTTAAAATAGTCAATAAAAGGTTTAGAAACAGTTGTTACAAATACTTGGCTTTAAACTTGTTAGCGGTTAAGAGCGCCAACCGCTCTTACAGAGGACCCGGGTTCGATCCCCAGCACCCACATGGTGGCCGAGAGCCATCTGAAACTCCAATTCCAGGAGAACTCCAGTTCCAGGGGAATCCGAGACCCTCTTCTGACCTCCGCAGCATTGCACGACACGGGTCCACAAACCTGCATGCAGACAGTACATTGATAGACATACCGAAAATAAATTAAAAAAAAAAAAAAAAAACTTGTTTTTCAAACTGAATCTGTTGCCATAATTAAGAAAAAAAAATACCTTGAACTTACACAAAAGACCTGATATGGTAATTAGTAACAATTGGGCTTGGGTGTGTACTCAACAGTGGACCAACTCAAGTCATAGCCACTCAACCCACTAAGCTACTGAGAGATCCAGCCAGGGCCAAATATGGTTGTGTGATCTCCAGAACAACAGTTAACAGGGTCGTAATGGCCCGGTCATCTCTGCCCATTCGACATCTCCTGTTTCTTTTTCCTTCTAGCCTGATTATACAAAAAATACACATCTACTGCCCCAAAGTGAGCAAACAAGGAAAATCACAAAGAAAATTCAAATAAGCAGTAAGTCAACATATCAGAAGTTCTCATTGTTAAGCCTGTAGAGAAGGTCTGTCTGTATTTTCCAGTTCTTATTTTTTTAAAAATTAAGAAATAAGATCTATTTTAAGAGCCAGAGGAGCAAGAGTTCTGGTGCTAGATATGCATTCTAGACAATACAGGGAGGCTGCGTCCCTGGTCCCTGAAGTCCCCACAGCGTGACAGACTAACAAGAGCTCAGTAATGACAAAGATGATGTGCCAGTGTGGATGGGGAACTTTCACAAGGTCAAGGAATCAATAGATGCCACAAGAAGGAGAATCCATTTTCTCCAGTATAAGCTCCCTGATAGGTCATCGAATCCCAAGTGGTCAGCCTTAAACACATGAGCACCTCAAAATGAACTCAGTGCATTGTGTGTGTATATGTGTCTGTGTGCGTGTGTGTATGTAACAATATAATTTTTAAAAGAGGACAAGAAATTGAGAGGGACCAGAGTGACATGGGAGGAGGTAGACCAGAACTAAGAGGGGTAGAAAGGCTGCAACACAATGCCCATGTATGGAATTCTCAAAAAAATAAAAGAAATATAAATGATAACTTATAGATATAAATAGCACATTTAAAACAACTAATATAGATCAAAATATCTATGCATTTTTCTTTTACAACAGTGGTTCTACCATTATGTATTTACTCAGTGTCCAATTCATAGTCACATATACCTTTTGAAACTGCTCTGAGATTTAAGCTTACCCCATTCAGAATGGCTAAGATTAGAAAAAACACACACACAAATGACAATAAACTCTGGTATGGATGCATGAAAGGGAAATACTTATTCACTAAACTGGTGGATGGTAGAAGTGCAAACTGGTATCTGGAAATCAAGGTGGAGTTTCCTCAAAAAGCTCTACTGCACACTCCTGCTGTCACACTCTTTGGCTTATACCCAAAGGATTCTATTTCTTACAACAGAAGTATTTGCTCATCCATGTTCATTGCTGCTCTGGTTACAATAGATAGAAAATGAGAACAGCCTTGATGACATCAACTGATAATAAAAAATTTACACAATGGAATATTATTCAGCTGTTAAGAAAAATAAAATTAGGGCTGGAGAGATGGCTCAGCAGTTAAGAGCACTGAATGCTCTTGCAGAGGACCCAGTTCAATTCCTAGCACCCACATGGCAGCTAACAACCATCTGTAACTTCAGCTCCAGGGGATCTAACAGCCTTTTATGACTTCCTAGGTCACTGCACAAACATCAGTGCACTTACATACATGCAAGCAATACACTCACATATACACAAAAAATACTAAAATATTTTTAAAAACAAAATTATGACAATTTCATGTAAATGAATGGAACTAGAAACAATCTTCCCGAGTAAGATAACTCAAACCATGTTCTCTTTCATATATGGATGCTAGCTGTGAGTCTTCAGGTAAGTTTTTTAATTGGAAAATCGATAGATGTCAGGAAAGTAGTTAGTGGCCACAAGGGACTTCTTGGAAGGGAAGCTAAAATGAAGTGACGTAAAAGAAAGAGGGGACTAATGGGACAAGGAGGGTTAAATGGTGTGGGCAGATAGAGGGCCAGGTAGAGGAGGGTGTACAGAGAAGAACTAACATTAGAAGCCTTGGGGGAAAGTCATATGGAAACTGATTACTACAGAAGCTCCCTATAATATGTATAAAAAGGGTTTAGATGTAGTTACCCTGCAACAGAGGAGACAATGTTCCTGCCAGACACCACAAGCTAGCAAATAGAGTCACTGACAAGGCATGTACCATAGACGCTCAAACAATACTGGCTATTGGCATTGCCTTTGGTTGTTCCTTTAGAACCTGATGGTAAGATCTTACTGTTGAAGATATTACATATATGAGTCATAGAACAAACATGGTGAAATAAACTGGCCCTGACCTCAAGCCTTCATCTTGACTTGCTATCTTTCATAGTCCTGGAACATGATACTAGAAGGGAAAATAATCATTAATCTTACCCAGCTGGGAACACTGTGAACTACTGTAACATCTGTCCCAGTGATCCTGTAGTGGCACTAATGTTATGGTAGTAACAAACCATTATCTGATTAGATTTAAGGCCCACTTCACAAGAGGAACCCCCCCAAAAAAATGTTATCAAGGGCAAGAATCTGTGATTAGACAGATCACAAGCCATAAGGAAGAATCTACTACTATTATCCTACTAAATAGGCATAGTATTAAACTGAATCCCAATGACTTATTGTTACACCATAATTAATGCATCTCTCAACTCTCACCAGAGAAGCTTCTTCTTGCAGCAGATGACAGTTAACACAGAGACTCACAACTGGTCAATATTCCAGAGAATAATAGACTGCAGAGTGCTTATCTTTAAACAGGACACCAGTATCGCACTCTCTCCTCTCAAGGCTGAGAGAGCAGAAAGATTGTGAGAGCCAGGGATGACGGATGAACACAAGAAAACTATGCTTTCCAGGCACCACAGGGCAGTTATACAAATTAACTTACAGCACTCGTGTTAGTATGCACATGACATGCATTAGAACCAGATGGAGCAGGGATCTGGGTAAGAAGTCCCAGCCCTAGCAGGGAAGCTTCTAGAAACTGATAGATGATGCTGGGAGAGCAAGAGTCCATTTTCTTTCAGAGTGTAAAGCCAGGTAGGTCAGCCAGGTTCCAGGGGATGGACCCACACTGGCCCCACAGCTAAGAGCACTTGGGGAACACAAATTAGAAAGACTATGTCTCCAAGGATATGAAGGTGGGGGTAGGAATATGGGGGTGCATCTGAGAGGAAATGAGGGAGGGATCTGAATATTACCAAAGTGCATTCTATGAAATTTCCAAAGAATCAATAAAAATATTATTCAAAACTATTTTTCATTGTTAGATAACAAGTGACGTTCTTATTCTAACATTCAAAATAGTCTCTTCCACTATTACAGAGTTCAACAACTGGTCAAACACAGAGAATAAGTGACTGTGAGATGCCCAGCCTAAGTGACATGTTTACAATGGAGCAACTACCCTGAAAAGCCCATGGAACATAGTTGAACAGGGGATAGAGAGAATACTAATGCATCGCTCAACCCTCGCCTGTGAAACTTCCTTGTACAACAGAGGTCAGTTAACACAGAAACCCACAAATGTCCTAAACATAGAGAAAAAGAGACTGCATAGTGTGTGTTCCTGGACAGGATTCCTATAATAAACCCCCTGAGGCTTTGGGGACCATTGTGGAAAAGGGGGTGGGAAGATTGTAAGAGCCCAAGATAGTGCATGGCTACAGGGAAACAGGCTTCAGGAAACTTGTTCATAGGAATCTACAGCAATGGTGTCAGCATGCAGAAGACCCATGCAAACTCAAGCAGACAAAAACCAGCATAGAACTGGGGAAATGGCAAGAAACACCACCCAGCCTCTTCTGAGAAACTATAGGCAGCTGATTTCAGCTGGGTGAGAGAGAGTTGGTCTTCTTTAAGGGAATGACACCAGATAGGCTGACCAGGTTCCAGTGAATGTACTCACACCAAGGGACTCTGGAGACATAAACTTGACTCATTAGGCTTTCACATACATGACAGAATGCATGAAATCTGGTGAAGGGCACTGGGAAGTGTAACAGGGAAGCAGATCTGAATATGATTAGGATGTATTATACGAAATGCACAAAAATTCAATAAAAATATATATTGAAAAATAAAAACAAAAGAGTCTCCTGACCCTAACTGAAAAAGAAAAATAAAAAAATTGAGCAGCCAAGTTTTATGCCCATTTTCTACAAACCCCATATTATTTTAAACCCCAGGATCTTTGCACACACTATATCTCATCAGAAATCCTCCTTCCCTCTGCTCAACCATTCAGAAACCTCTAGATTTCTGGCAGAGAGAAGTTAATGACTGAACCCCACAGCTTCCGTGATGGAAAAAAGACTTAACTTCATTTTTAGGAGAAAATGGCATAAGACATAAATTTAGTTATCTTCCCTTGCCCTGCTCCGTGTGTTCTGTAGAGGAATAATGCAAGACTCCAGCATCCAGGACCTCCCTTCCTGCTAATGGGCAGACTTTATACTCAAGCACTTACTTTCACATGGCCTCTTTCAGGATCTTGCTTTATTTGTTTTTTTTTTTTTTTAATTTTTATTTATTTCTGTATGTGTATCAATGTACTGTCTGCATGCAGGTTTGTGCACCCGTGTCGTGCAATGCCGCGGAGGTCAGAAGAGGGTCTCGGATTCCCCTGGAACTGGAGTTCTCCTGGAATTGGAGTTTCAGATGGCTCTCAGCCGCCATGTGGGTGCTGGGGATCGAACCCGGGTCCTCTGTAAGAGCGGTCGGCGCTCTTAACCGCTAGGCCATCTCTCCAGCCCACGATCTTGCTTTATTTGTACTTGACATGACAAGGCTGCCATGGCCACATTTCAGGTCGTGTGAGTATTCACATTGCAGACTTGGCTCCCAGCTTGTAGCAGCTCACATGTCTCCCCACTGAGGGAGGAGGGACATCCAGAAGGTCCACGTTTCATTCTTGAAACTCACTTCACTCTATAAAACCATAGCTGGATATTGCTATACTTGTTAGAACTGGTTCAGAGCTGCAAAGCCTTCCTCAGACTGCACCTTTCACACACACACATTGCCAGAGCACAATTATGTGTTCATACGTCCGTATTCCTTTGAGTCTAGGGTCTCCTTAAGATGGAAATGACCTCTTGTTTTTCTCATTATTTCCAGCACCCAGCAGAACACCTGGCACATCAGAATCCCTTGGTGAAAATTTGCCAGATGAGCACAAGACAAATCGCCAACACATATTTAAAATGATCAGACCAATTTTAACCCAGAGATTCTCTAGAAATATCAGATTATTAGAGTCATACAAAAATCTCTGAAACAGTAATTCTCACATCTTAGTATGCCCAGTATAATCTGGACACAAAAGCCCTTCAGGGCCACCCCCAGAGCTTGTTCACAGTTGAGGACCTCAGTGTTTAGCATTCTGAGAAGTCCCAGGGTCATCCTGACACAGACAGGCTGAGAGACACACTGCGAGAAGCAGCCAGAGCTTTCCTCAGAGTCGGCGCCGCTGTTTTCAAAACTTCTCCATACTGTAAGAATGCCCCAGCTCAAAATGGTGAGCACAGAAATGGAGTATTTTAAGTTGTCATTTTTATGTAATAAATCCGCCCGCAGACAGACAGATGATTGGAAATCACTGGACTGGGCCATAGTCACAAGGTAACACAGGAATGACATCTGAGACTCAGGTGAACCACTAAACAACTAAAACGGTATTCTGGAAGGATCTATCCCAGAGATTTCTTATGATTTGAGTGAAAATTCACAGCTTCCTGACTTTCTGCAGCTCCATGAACTCTGCTGTCTGCAGCTGTCTGAGCTGGATACAACAAGCTTCAGAATAATAATCTTTCTTATTTTTTACATTTTTAATGATTTTATTTATTATTTTATGTGTATGAGTATATTGCTTGCATGTATGTCAGTGCACCTGGTTGTGCAGTGCCCACAGAGGTCAGAAGAAGGTATCAGATCCCAAGGAACTGGAATTACAGATGATTGTTAGCCAACATATGGGCGCTGGGAATTGAACCCAGCTCCTCTGCAAGAGCAGTCAGTGCTCTTACCCTCTGAGCCATTTCTCCAGCACCAGAATAACAATCTTTCAATCAAAAAATATTAGACGCCTATGAAGGCAAACCTCCATGGAGGCCCCAAAGGAGAGGGGAAAAAAACAACATAGTGTCTAGTAATGGATTGGGAAGATCTTTCTAGCTAATCAGGAGGACAAGAATAGATACATTTTTAAAAGATATTCCTGATTTTTAAAAAATGAGTTAAAAAGTTTGTGCATAAAAAGGATGCTAAAAGATATCACTGAGAAAGTGTTGATTTTTATGAGAAAAAGGGAGAGAGAAAGCATTTGAAAAGGAAGGGCCTGAAGAGCTGAGTCTGGGATACAATTTCAGAGGCAAGTTTATGCCTATTATCAGCTTCAAAGACAGCCAGAGGCCCCAGCCAATTCTACAAGGATGGTCCTAGCTGTGGAAGTGGAACATCTTGACTTCTATAAAAACAAAAAGGGTATCTTTGTCAATTAGCTACTGGCTCAGTTCTACAGGTGACATCGCTCTGGAATCCGATTCCACAGTGCCATCTGGCATTTTCTGGCTAGCAATAACTCTGGTGCTAAAACACAAAAATGATAGCAGCTAAAATAGCACCGAGAAAATGGCAGTTCATCCATTGGCATGACTGAGTATACAGAAGTGCTATGCTTTGGATCTTAAATGTTCCCCCAAAGGCCCATGTGTAAAAAGCTAGGTTCCCAACATAGCACTGTTGGGAGGTGACAATCCTTTAAGGGGTAAGACCCACTGGGGGTCTTTAATTTCCTGGGACAACTGAATGAAGGTGGCTGGAGAACCTTGCAGTCTTCCCCCACCCGTGTGTGGGGGGGGTGTGTGTGTGTCGTTCCCTAGCTCATAATGAGCTGAGCAGTTCTTCTCTGTCACATACTGCCAGGATGAAGTGCCACCTTGCCACAGGCCTGCAGCAAAAAGGCCAGTTGATTATGGATTGAAATCTCCATAACTATGAGCCAAAATAAAGTTTCTCTCTTCCTAAGTTGATTATGTCAATTATTTGTTATAGTGATACAGAGCTGAGTAACACAGAAGTCAGGGACTACTAGATTTTGCAGAAAACACATTCATTTTGGTCAACCCTAAAACACCTTTCTCTAATACAGGATAAAACTGCTCAGTGATTGTAGCCTCTGGGAGAAGTTAAAGTAGAAATTAAACAGACCCAGGAAGGAAAACAGTCCCTGATTTACTTTTGGATTAGGCATGTGTGTGACTACCAACACCTTAATTTGTTGCAGCAAACATTAGTATCAGTGGTGTCAACAGATTCCTTAGTTATTGAAAACTGCACAGAACTTCCTACCAGAAGACTTAAAAATGGCCTTTTATTCATCCCATTGTGTAAATATAATATTACACATAAAATCAAAAGTAGAACATATTAAAATTTCTGTCACAAATGCAAGATACATTGAGGTAAAATACAATTTTCTCTTAGTATCCTCATTAACAACATCAAGGACCATGGCTGGGGGCAGTTTGGGGGGTTTGAACAGAGTACAAAAGAGGTTGATCATTGCTTGGCTATCTTCTTGCTTTATAAAATAATCTACCCACATCTACAGTTTTGACTAAGGGACATGAACAGACCATTCTAATTTTATCAATAAATTCATCTCCTGAGAGGCAGGTCTATGGGTCATACAGACAGGACTTCACCTCAGAAGCCAAGACAAAGCCATGGGGACTTCCAGTTGGTACCAGGCCGAGCTACAAGCAAGCACAGAAGCCAATGTATGTGTAGCGAGGTTGGGTGAAGACAGGCAAGCCAGGCAGCCTGACAGAAAAGCTCAGAACAGCCACCACGTGACTTTCCAACCATTAGAGGACCCATCAGACCCCCTATTTGTTTCTCATCAGTGGCTAGAAAAGGTGTTGAGAACCTCCCAGCCCTAACTGTGTCATATATAAGTTGAGGAGGGGAGCAAAGTATAGAGCCTTCTCTCACAGCATCTCCATGCAGATTGCTCAGTGGGCCCATATATGTGGTTTGAGTAACTCCTTGACTGAATGTTCATAACTTCATGCTTATGATATTTGGAGGGGGGGCGTGCATGGGCCCTGACACATGTGTGAAAATCAAAGTCAGAGGATGATTTTCAGGAGCCAGTTCTCTCTTCTTCTTTGAAGCAGGGTCTCTCTTGTTCTTTCTGCTGAAGTCTGTACTCCAGGCTAGCTGGCCAGCAAGCATCTAAGCAAGTTTCCTGCCTACACCTCCCATCTTGTCATGGGAGAACTAGGATTACCAATGTATGCAAGCACACCTGGCTTATTACATGGATTCCATGAATTTAAGTATTCAGACATTTTGTCTCCAGTTGGTGGCACTGTTCTTGGAGGTCTTAGAAGGTGTGGCCATGCTGGAGGAAGTACATTATTGGGGGCAGGCTTAGTGAGTTTAACAAGCCTTGCAGTCTCCAGTCGCTCTCTCTGCTTCCTGTGCTCATTGCAAGATGTGACTCTCGGCTTGCTGCTCCAGCCCCGGCCACCATGTTTCCCACCACAATGGACTCTAATTCCCTGGAACCGTCAATTGTAAGCTCAAATAAACTCTTCCTTTTATAAGTTCCTTTGGTCATGGTGTTTTATCACAGCAACAGAAAAGTGAGTAATACAGTTATTTGGTACCAGGAGTGGGGTGTTGCTGTGACAGACCTGACCTTGGTGTTTTGGGGAAGGATTGTGGCGGCATTTGGAACTTTGGGATGGGAAAATCATTGAATGCCTAAAGATTGTTGCTGTGGAGCTTGGAGCAGTTTTGCTGAAGGATTTGTAGAAGATGGAGGCCTGGCTTGTGAAGTTTCTAGTTTCAAAAGGAAGAGGAGATCGTCAGGACTATTTAATCTGTGGGTTCTGGTCAGCAGGGGCTGAATAATCAGCTGTAAGTAACAAGAGATCAGAACCTGAAGTGAAATCTTTGTTGTACTGGGACAATTGATGCTGGTTAGCTGGGGCTGAAAAATCAGCTGTAAGTAACAAGAGACCAGCATCACTGTGGTGAAATCTTCTGGGAAGAATTTCTTCAGGGTCAGCACACAGAAGCTGTGTTCCAGAAAGGGGCCTGAGCCTCCATCTCAAGCCAGAAGCAGGACTTGTAAGTGTGATAAGAGTCTCCTTATATGTTTCTGGTGTTGAAATTTGAGGCGGGGTCACAGAGAGCAGCCAAACTTGGCACTGTGAGCGGTCAGGAAAGACCAATGGACTGGTGGGAAGTGCACCTCGTTGTTGCATGTGAAGACCGCAGGATTGCAGGGTTCTGTGGAGAGAAGCTGAGGCTTTTGCACCAGGAGAGATCAGAAGAGACCATTGGTGAAGGTGATGCCTCAGTTTTGGTGGCGACCCCAGAATTTTTGGAAAGAGCAGTAACCATGGGAGTGACCACCAAGAGCAGCAGCAGGTGTGGACTGGCGTTGGGCCCCTGGGTTCGCAAGATGAGCTTGTTGTGTCTGGGAGGAGGGCACGAATGTAGAGAGGGGCAGCTGCCGATAAACCCTTTGGAAGCGCCAGAAGATATGGTGTGATCCCAAGTGTCCAGCCTTGAGCTACGTTGCTGGACTTAGGTTTTGTCTGACATGTTGCCTGATTCTTCCCTTTGAAATAAATTTAATGTACTGGTTTGGGGTTTTTACTAGAAGCCAACAGTTAGAGACTTTTAATAGACTGTGAACTTTTAATGTTGAACATTTTAAGGACTTGTGGAACTTTTAAGGTTGTGTACTGTCTTAGGGTTTTGTGATTAATGTAATATCAATATTTGGGGATAAGAATGGAAAGGTGGTGGTTTAAGTAGTGATTTGTGTTTTGTGTTCAACGTTTGACAATGGGTCAATTGTGCTGGATAGCTTAGTGTAACTGACACACCTGGATTGAGGGAGCCTTGAAATTGGGGGGCAATTGTCTCCATTTGGACTGGCCTGTTGCCACATTGTGGAGCAATTGTCTTGATTGTTCAGCAACGATGGGAGGACCCACCCACAATGAGTGGTGGAACACCCTGGGCAGGTGTTGTGTACTGTGTAGAAAGCAGGCTGGGCATGGCCAGAGGAGCAGCCAGTGACAGGCATTCTTCCATGGCCTGTGCTTCAGCTCCTGCCTCCAGGCGTCCTGCCTCTGAGTTCCCCCTGCCATGTGGCTCCCTAAGTGAGCAACTGTGACGCCAGGAGATTGTAAGCTGATAAACCCTTTCCTCCCCAAGTTGGTGTCAGAGAAGTGTTTCATCACAGCAATGGAGACACAACTAGAGCACTCCATCTTGTCATAGAAGAACTAGGATTACTGATGTATGCCAGCACACCTGGCTTATACATGGATTCCATGAATTGGATTCATATGGTCAGACTTGGATGGCAAATGCTTTTACTCACTGAATTTCACTAAGCCATCTTGCCAGCCCTCTTTATAGCTTTTTGTCATTATATGTCATAGCTACACTAAAACAGGACCATAATGAGCTGGTCCTAATATGCCTAGTTCCTTGGTATACTACTAGGAATTACCTGGCAGCCTCTAGGGGCTGTTCTGTGATGATGGGTAACAGGGTTGCCACTGAGGATTTTGTAGCCATGAGCTTTTGGGAGCATGTTTGACTGGAGAATGCTCTACTTAGGGTGACCCTTCTAGACCTTCACATACCTCCAAGAACACCAGCTGTATGCTTGGGAACTTCATGAATGCTCTATCAAAGGGAATCATAGATAATAACTCTTCCTCCACAACCATGTGCTGCTTTCATTCGGAACTCAAATTCCTCAAGAGGTTGTATTAGAAACTCTCTTGCAACTCTTTCCAGAGAAATCTTCCCTGCCCTTCCCTCAAAGATCCCAGACTCTTTATGGTCTACAGATCAATGTGTGCCCACCTCCCAGCTCCATGAATATACTTTTTTTAATTAATTTTATTTATTTCTTTACGTTGATTAATGTTCACTGTCTGCATGCATAGTGGGTGTCACCCGTGTCGTGCAATGCCGCAGAGTCAGAAGAGGGTTCAGATTCCCTCTGGAACTGGAGTTCTCTCTGGAATTGGAGTTTCAGACGTTTCTCAGCGCCATGTGGGTGCTGGGAGATTGAACCCGGGTCCCTCTGTAAGAGCGTCGGAGCTCTTAACTGCTAGGCCATCTCTCCAGCCCCTCCATGAATATACTTTTAAGAATGAACCATACCAAACACTTTGGAAACAATGGCAGATGCTTTTCCTTCTTCCTCTTCCTGTCATTTCTTGATCCCACTCACTGTCCCCACCCTATTCAAGCAGACCATCTCTTCTGGATGCATTGTGTTAAGGTTAGAAAATAGAAATGGCCACCTGACCCAGCCATACCACTCCTAGGCATGTACCCTCAAGACTCACCCCACCACAGAGATACATGCACAGCCATGTTTATTTCAGCCTCTGTTCACAATAGCAGGAGCTGGAACCAACCCAATGCCCCTCAACTGACGAGTGGATAGAGAAAATGTGGTACATCTACACAATGGAGTTCTATGCAGCAGTAAAGAAAGATGACAACATGAGCTTTGCAGGAAAATGGCTGGAGCTAGAAGACATCATGCTGAGTGAAGTATCACAGTCCCAGAAAAACAAACAATGAATGGTATCCCTCATCTGTGGATGCTAGCATCAATACCTAATTGTATGGCAAACTGAGCAATGTCAATGTGATTTTGAAAACAACTGTGCTCATATATTGTAGAAACCCTTAAAAATAAATAAATAATGAAATAATGAAATATAAATGATCTACTGGGTTAACTTGATATTTCCTGAAGTATCCACCAATAAAAGATCATAATCCATAATAAAGTGGGTGATTTAAACAGAAGAAAGAAGGTCCAGGTCTCAGTAAGGAGAGCCACTTTTATGAAGGGTTTCAAAACGGGAGCTGGACCTCAGAGGGAGGCAGGACCCAAAGCCCTGAATTTCCTCTCTAAACAAATGACCACAGCTAAGTTCTGCTAGACTTAAAAGACAATGAAGATGTCACCATTTCTAATGTGGGTGAAATGGTTTCTTTCTACATTTTAAGGGCCACGATTCTATAAGAGCCTTAGGAAGTAGACTACAGTAGCAACTAACAGAAACCAGGATACTCAAGCCCAAAGTATGCCTCTTAGACATATATGCCTTTGGCCTAAAGGCAGTTGAGACATATCGAGCTGGGAAGGATTCTTTCTATTCCCACCCTCTCTTCCACCTGGAGATGGAATAGAAATTCTCACTGACTGCACAAAGCTGTATATTCTTAGCTATGACGTCAGAGGAATCTGCCTTTTCTGGTCATTTCCCTCATGTTGACTACTTTCCCATTTCTGAAGATCTACAACAGCTTCCTTTTATGTTATCCCATCTTAAAGATGCATCTTTCTTTATTAAAGATGTTGTATAACCTGGGCATGGTGGTACACACCTGTAATCCCAGTAGTTGGGAGGCAGAGGCAGGCAGATCTCTGTAAGTTCAAGGCCAGCCTGGTCTACATAGCAAGCTCCAGGCCAGCTGGGACTAAAGGGGGACCCTGTCTCAAAAAGACCAAAAAAAAAAAAAAAAAGATGTTGTATAAGCCAGTGTCCTAAAGTGATGTTTCAAGTTACTTTTCCCTAGAGGTTTTTCTGTCTGATGGATGCTTCATATGTCAATGAACTTGTTTATTCTCCTTTTTAATAAGCTGTCTTTTGTAACTGGCCCCTGTCCAAACTCCAAAATAAATGTTCTCTTATCTTTTTGGGAATAGAGTTTTAGGTTCAGACTAATGATTGTGTTCTCCTGTCTTAAGTAGAGACTTGCTTCACTCTGCAGTATGGGTTTTGTTTTTTCTGACTTCTCTTACAGACTCTGGAGCAGGTGATCCCAGTGTACTGGCAAGAACACTTTGCCCATGAAGGAAGAATGGAGTTTGTCTTGAAAACTGCCCATTTAATATCAATGGTACATAGCAGGATGGTCACTGGCTAGCATCCTTATCTGGGATTGGTAACAGAAGCTGCTTTGAACTACTTACCACAAGTATTGAAAGCAGGATCTGCACTGCATGCTATTGTCTAAGTTTCTTTCAGTTGCTTGTTTTCATTCAGTCCTTCCTTATTTCCTTTCCATCCCTTCCTTCTAGTCTCCTCCCTCCCTTCCTTTCTTTCTTCCCTCTTCTTTTTTTTTCAGTACTGAGGAAAGAACCCAAGGCTTTAAGTGTGCCAGATAAGCACTCTACCAACTGAGTTACATCCACTGCCCTTGCTTTAGCTTATTTATTATTTTTCTTTTATGTGTATGAGTGTATTGCCTGCGTGTGTGTAAGTGTACTGGTGTGAAGTGCCTGTGAAGTCAGAAGAAAGTGTCAGATTCTGCTGGAACTAGAGTTACAGATGGTTGTTTGCTGACATGTGGATACTGGGAATCAAACCCAGGTCCTCTGCAGGAGCAGTAGGTGCTCTTAACCACTAAGCTTTCTCTCCAGCCTCCACCCTTCTTTTATAATGGCATAAAATAGTTCATATTTATGAGATACCATGTGATCTTTTGTATGTATATACTGTATTATGTTCAAATCAGGGGTAAACTATTTCCTCAAAGATTTATCACTTCATGCTGAAAACATTAAAAGTTCTCTCTCTCTCTCTCTCTCTCTCTCTCTCTCTCTCTCTCTCTCTAGCACACAGTACATCATAATTATTTGTGGTCTCTGAATTGCTTGACTGAGCACTAGAGCTTTATTCTACTCCCTAACTATATCCTTCTTTCTTAGCAGGAGCTTATTTTTAACTCAAGGCATATCATGATAATCTGTAGGAATATAGATAAGAGAAGTGTAGACTTTCAACTATCAAATTCCATTTTTTTAAAATGGCACCCTAGCAGTGGGAAAATGCCCATGCAAGTTGGTAGTCGGAGCCCATGAGCACACCACCTCCTGCCAGCAACTCCACCAACAGGACAGCGTTGGAGTGCAAAAGAAACACATCTGTGGCAATGATAACACTGCAAGGGAAGGATTCTTATAGATGAAAGTTTCTGACACATTTTTTTAAAGATGGAATCCAATATAGATGTGCTCATGGCTGGGACGCGATGGACGGAGAAAGCTGAAGCTGGAGTCTGAGGTGACTCTGGGTTGTGGCAGTCATTCACTTTGCAGATGACAATGGCAGGAAGCATTCGTACACAGGATTGGTGGTCCTCTCCCACACAGAGCAGAGAGAACAAAGATTTTTATCTTAAGGAGGGAATGAAAAATCTGTAGACCGTTCTTTAAAACAAATGGATGAACTGACTGAAGAGGTATTCATGTGTTATTATGGATGTTGGTCTCCGAGCAAAACATTCCTTGTTCTGGCATTTGATGGGAAGATATAAGATAGAATATCATGTCTAAGCCTGACTTTCTAAAGTAAGTCTGCCAGTTGGTTAGCCCTAAGTATCTGCAAGAGCTTCTTAAGCAAGAAGCTTCCCATTCCCAGAGGTACGTTTCAAGAAACCCCGTCTTTCCTAATTCAAAAGAAACATATACTCACTAGACAGTTATAATTATGAAACATCCTTAACTCATCAAAGAGATTGTACAAACCAGGTCAGCAGACATTTGAGAACAACTATGGCAAGAAGAAAAAAAAGATATAAAGTCTCAAGGGAACAGAGCTATTTCAAGAACTAGAAGAGACATTTTTAAAAAATAAAGATTAAGCCAGGCATGCTGGCACATGCCTTTAATCCTAGCACTCGGGAGGTGGAGGCAGAGGCAGGGGGATCTTTGTGAGTTCAAAGCCAGCCTGTTCTACCAAGTGAGTTCCAGGACAGCTGGGGCTACAGGGAGACCCTTTCTCAAAAAGACCAAAAAATAAAAAAAGAATAATAAATAAATAAATAAGATGTTGTATATGAAATACACAAAAATTCAATAAAAATACTTTAAATTTTTAATGAATATTTTCAAAGGGGTCTAAGACATAATATTCACAAAGCAAGAAGAGTATGGGTGGAAAGGAACCACCAGAGGACACAAAGGAGTTCTTATAAATTAATATACCTAAAAATATATGGACTGGGGATGTGGCTCAGTAATAGAGTACTTATTTAGCATTCACAAAGCAATGGGTTTCATCTCTAGCACCATCTAGCTGAGAAAGTTCTTTTTTGAAACAATAGTTTATCAAAGCAGACCAAGAACCTGAACCTGAATCACCACAGGCACATCCCTGAGCTCACCAAGTCCAACTCCCTGGAAAACCACCTCTTCATTTAGAATTAAATGCAGACTTCCTGTATCAGTCCATGATACGTTTCTCTCTTCTAAATAGAGAATAAGCTGAAACCATTTGGTTTTCTTCCCTTTTTCTGTTCGTTGTTCATGCCAAAAATCACAACGCTAGGGAGGCTAAAGCAGGAGAATTGTGAATTCAAGGTCAGCTTGGGCCACTGGAGAGGGAAGGAGGGAATGAAATCCAGAAACTCAGTTTTCTAAGTATGCAATTTTCAGTTCTCTTGATGTCACTGGATGTGAAACATGTATCAAAGAGCAGTCAAGTAGGGCAGCAGGAACCAGGTCAGGGATTTGGATAAAATGTTTGGAAAATCTGGGAACTATCAAAGAATGTTCGTGGAGTGTTTTGAGCAAATCAACACATAGAAATGTACTTTGGCTGCAATGTGAAGCATGCATAGGAAGCAAGGAGGGTTGAGGAGCAGAGGTTTATTTTGATGTAGGAAAGAAGTCATGGTGTCCAGCACAGAATGTGTTGAGGGGAACAGAAGGAAGTAGAAAACAGCAGCCTGGGTAAAACAGAGAGAGGGGAAAGAAGGGAAGAGCTGAAAGGAATGTCACTGCATGGACCAGAAGATATCCAGAGATGGCGACCACAGGAAGATGAGTATATTAGGGTGATAGCAGTGAGACTGGCTTTGTACTTGTTGAGTTTGAGGAGCCAGTAGTACATCCAAGGCCAGTAGAGTAGGAGTTGAAGATGTGGCTGAAGCACAAGAGTGCCTGGAGCTGGAGACAAGACAGAGACACCTCAACAGGATTCCCACCAGACAGCTTTGCTTTGTTGCTGGAACCAGTTGTCAAAACCTTCATACTCTTGGGGAAAAAGGAAATTCTCCTAACAATAGATCTTTGTTCAGTAGTGAGTATTTTTTGTTTGTTCCCCTCTTGGTTGAAAAATGACCTCATTAAACTCAAAAGCTTCTGTACAGTGAAAGAAACAATCAATGAAGTAAAGAGAAAACCCACAGAGTGGAAGGAAATCTTCACCGCTGATACATCTGATATAGCATTAATTCCAGAATATATAAATTACTCAAAAAAAAGAATAAGAAAACAAATGACTCACTCAAAAGATGGAGTAAAGAGCTGAACAGAAACTTCACAAGTGAGGAAATAAAGACAGCTGAGAAACACCTTAAAAAGTGTTCGACATTGCTAGTAATTAAGAAAATGCAAATTAAAACCACTTTAAGTTATGATCTCACTCCAATAAGACTGGCTAGGACCAAGGAAACAAATGATAGCAAATGCTGGAGAGGTTGTGGGGAAAGGGGAACACTTGTCCACTGCTGGTGGGAATGTAAACGCACACAACCACTATGGAAAGCAGTGTGGAGAACCCTTAAAAGACTCAAAATGAGCCTACCACCTGACCCAGTCATACCACTCCTGGGTATATACCCACAAGACTCATCTTACCACAGAGATACATGCACAGCCATGTTTATTGCAGCTCTCTTCACAATAGTGAAGAGCTGGAACCAACCCAAGTGCTCCTCAGCCAACAACTGGACAGAGAAAATGTGGTACATCTACACAATGGAGTTCTATGCAGCAGTAAAGGAAGATGGCATCATTAACTCTGCAGGTAAATGGATAGAACTAGAAGATTTTATGCTAAGTGAAGTAACACAGTCCAGAAAAACAAACGATGAATGGTATCCCTCATTTGTGGATGCTAGCACCAAGTACCTAGTTGTAAGGCAAACAGCAACATTAATGTTATATTCCTCTTTTTTCCTGAAAGCAACTGTGCTCTTATAATTTGAATCCTTTAACAAGCTCTAGAATTAACCTACCACTTATTTTCAGACTTTGTAATCTTGGTGTATGGATGGAGGGTATGTAGACATATTTTCGAGTAATATAAATTTAAAAGGGGAAATGTGAATCCTGAAATAGGAAATGGAAATAACATACAATTTATTTTCAGATGACAGAATTATAGTAGAGGTGTGACATATATTTTCATAAGTTGAAGCAATACAAATTAGAGGGAACAACAACAAAAGAACGGGGACAAAGAACTGACTGAAACAGTAAAGTTCTCCCCAAAACAATAATCCTCTGCTTTAAAAAAAAAGTTTAAAAACATTCAGAAAAAGATACAAGGCAGGTATGGCAGAATGCATGAACTCAGGTGGGGTGGGGGGAGCAAGGAAAGGGAAATGAGTCTAACTTGGACTGAGAAATGATGTATGAAATGCACAAAACTTCAAAAAAATATTTTAAAAAACAACAGAAAAGAAAAATGTACAACTCACTTTATTAGAGAAGTGGACAAAGCCATTAGTGTTTTATATATCCTTCAGAAGCTGCCTGTGCCATTCAAAGGAGCATGTGTTTGGATAGGCAAGAGTATATCAGTCAGGATAAGCATGGATCTGCTATTGTACCAAACATTTTAAATGATGCCACTGGCTCATGACAGCAAAGGTTTTACTTCTCACTCTTGCTAAATTTCCACTATGGTTCAGCAGAGGGCTCTGTACTTTGTAGTCTTTAAATTAACCATAATGGCCTTGGTTTATAACCTTAATGCTACCTCTCAGAGGACAAAAAATAGAGCTCCAGAGGATCTAGGATCAGTAGTAACATCCTCTTGAGAAGTGAGCCACACATATCTGCTCACAGGTTGACTCGTTTATCAGAATCAATCATATGGCCTCTCCAACCAAAAGAGGACCAGGAAGCACAACACCATATGTCAGGGAAGAACGGATCCAGGACAGAAACTAAATGCAGCAGCCTGAGAACAGGAGAGTGGAAGAAAAGCTATAGGAGCCCCAGAAGCAGCACTCACAGGGGGAATCAAGTGTGGTTCTTGAAATCTAAGTGGCTGAGATGGCATTAGGCCATTGCATCAAAGATAGCTTATCCTGACATATGCTTTTTGTACCCAAGCATATAGCCTGGCCTTCACAATTTTAGAGGAAAGATAAGGCTAAGAACTGTAGAACAGGAGGTAGAGGTAACAAACAGATGAGGAAGGAAGGATAGGGTGAGGGACTTAAGAGTGAACCCCAAATCTGAGTGGCAGAGAGTCCAAGTCCTCCTCCAACCCACATCTCCCAACACCTTAGGCACCTGGTGTGTCTATGCTGACATGGCACATAGTAATTGTTGGAAGGGATATTTCAAATGCTGATGTAACACACTAAGCAGTCGGATATAACCAAGCCTGTCTGTTAACCAGAGGAATGGAATTCGATGGAAAACATCAGCAGCTTCCATCGTCTCTTCATGACACCTTCTGTGTTTGTTTTCATGGGCTCTTAGACTGTGTCTCAGAATTCTTTGGACTCAGATACCCCTTTGCTGTGGTGCAAAGATACTAAGCTGCCAAAAGCATGTGACAGGCTGTGTCTCTTTGAAGAACCAGCTTGAACTGATTGTTCTTCAGCTTTTCCCATAAATTACAGAACACAAGGCCCACAGCTTTGCCCAAAGTTGTCAACAGGTTTTAATTGTCTCTGCTTTTCCGTACACACAGATGGCTTTGCTAAGCTGCTCTGAGCAGACCTCTGCTGTCTCCAATAAGAAAAAAAGTCAGACACAACAAATGGAAATTTGAAAAGAAAAATTATAATAAAATTAAAAATAGCTGCTGCTTTTTCTAAAGGTATTTATAAAAAGGAAACTAGTAAAAGGAACTGTAAATATGGAGGCAAGATAAGAAAAAGTATAATGAAAAATGGCTGGGTGTGGTGGTGCACACCTTTAATCCTAGCACTCAGGAGACAGAGGCAGGCAGATCTCTGTGAGTTCAAGGCCAGCCTGGTCTACATAGCAAGCTCCAGGCCAGCTGGGACTAAAGGGGGACCCTGTCTCAAAAAGACCAAAAAAGAAAAGAAAAGAAAATGTTAACTTTTGAAAAGAAATACAAAACTTACCAAGAGAAATAAATAGAACAAGGTAGATCTGAATGTATCCTGTTGGCCATGTGCATCCCATAATAGCTGTGAATGTGGCCCAACACATCTGTAGATGACAATATCATGTCATAATGTCAAAAGTTGGACATTAACTTAATAGATTAATTTGGAAAGAAAAGAGGTTTTTTGTGGTTTTGTTTTTTTATTTTTACCAATGACATATATAATAAGCCTTCATCTTCACATTTCTTTCCCAAGGCCATTCAGATACACTACAAATGGTCAAACAGATCAACACACAGGAATCTGTCTTCAAAAATGATCAGATATAGAAAACTATGGATGTATGAAAATTTTTTCAGCCATATGGAAATCTATTTTGTAAGATAGTTCAAAAACCTGATTTTCAAAAGTGCTTGAAGGGAGGTGCCCTGTATAGGTAAATAATGTACCTCTCAGAAGCCATAGATTATTAAAAATTCTGAGTTCCAGAGCCCCCTGAGACTTTGCAAAGCTATACATGCTCTTGCCATTGCTCTTCGTTCCCAGCCAGACTAGATAATAAATCTTGATTACTGGAGACACCATAGATTTGGGTTTCAGGATATAGAGAAATCAATTTGGAACTGAACTGGAAGCTTCATTCCTACTAGTTCCACAGCATCAGAAGGTGCTATGCAACATGCTGGGGGAGAAAAGTCATCAAGTGTCTTACACAGCTACAAACCCTGAGAGCTGAAACATCGACCTACCAAGCAAGATGTGTTCACTGGTGTGATAGTGGCATAGCTTTTAGGGGAGTAAACAATTGCTTTCTGGCTGGATTTGAGGCTTGTTCCATAGGATGGAATTCATGCCTAATACTGCAAACATGGTCAGAAGCCCATGGTTGGGGAAGTCATAGACCCTAGGGAAGAATCTACTACTATTATTTTGCTATGGACATGATGTCAAACTGCCTTCTAAATATTTATGTTTATGCCCAAACTGCTCTCTGCCTGGGTCAGAGATCCTTCTGTTTGCAGTAGGCCATGGTAATGTAGAGACTCATAACTGGTCAAAGTACAGAGAATAAGGGATTTCTGCATGCTCAGCCTTAATAGGACATCAATACACCCCTCAAATTCTCAGAGAACACTCCAGAAGAGAGCAGAAAGAATATGAGAGCTGGTGGATGGGAAGGGGTGCTGTGAAATGTCTTCCAAACAGGACATAGTTGATGTTCCCATAGACTCATTGCAGCTCATGAAGTACCCACCCCTCTCCAAACGCCTCCCAGGAGCTACAGTCTATGGTTTCAGTCCTCAGTGTCAGTGTAACCACTGGTAAGTTGCCTTTTTCTCAAGTAAATATTCATCCCCCCACATCCGTGCTCAGGAAAGCAACCTTAATTAAATGCAATGGAACACAAAGGTCCATGAAAGTAGGAGGGGAACTTGCTGAAAAGGAGGTGAGATTCAACTCAAGGGATAGAAGATAAGAAAGGATAATGAGAGGATATGACCAAAGTACTTTATACATATCTTGAAACTGAATGATTACAAGCTTAGCTTTACCTTGGATGCTCTGATCTCACTTTTGTAAAGATACTCAGAAGCTTAAGGCTTCTCTCCATGTTCTATTTGCCACCAAGGGTAGAACCAAAACTAATGAGTCATTCACACATGAAACAAATCTCACTTAGTAGTGGCTTGACCCCAGTTTGGTTCTCAATTGGCCCCAAGCTCTTGCTAGCAAATCATCAGCTCCCAGCCACTCTTGCTCTTCAGAGGAAGCCTTTTTTTAATTTATTTTTATTTTTTATTAATTTTATTTATTTCTGTATGTGTATGAATGTACTGTCTGCATGCAAGTTTGTGCACCCATGTCGTGCAATGTCGTGGTCAGAAGAGGGTGTCGGATTCCCCTGGAACTGGAGTTCTCCTGGAATTGGAGTTTCAGACGGTTCTTGGCCGCCATGTGGGTGCTGGGGATCAAAACCCGGGTCCTCTGTAAGAGTGGTCGGCGCTCTTAACCACTAGGCCATCTCTCCAGAGGAAGCCTTTGGAGCTAGGCTCACAGAACAACTTACTGGAAGAAGACCACTCTTGCCTCTAAGACCCAAAAGGGGAACTTGGTCCTGTCTCAGAGGCAAAACCCACCATTCCTGCCTCATACACCCAGCACTTCTGCACCAATAGGATGAAGATGGCTGCTTACCTTTTGTTTTCATTTAATAATAATTCTGAAAAAAGTTGTGATTGGTCAGATTTGGGTCATGTACTCATCCCTGAGCCATCAATGTCCACGCCGTGAGGATTGGTACCCACCTTTCAAGCAATCCTTTTGGTCAAGTGATTTAGACCAGATAAGAAGACAAGTGTTAGAGACCTTTCTTTGAGGGAGACTTGAACTCCTGTTCTTCCTGCCTCAGCCTCCAAACATGGGCATTACAGGTGTGCACCCTGCCTACTAAGTGCTTACTACTTACACACAGAAGGAATAAATAAGGAGATGCTAGAGAACCAGTGAGATTGAGCCCCAGTGCATGGCAGGGTCTATGCATGCCCTTGAAAAGGGGAAGAGACTTGAGGATGACAACAACAAGGACAAGGGAGGTGGTCATCAAGGTGGTAGATGACCATGACAATGAGGAGGACAGGGAGGAGCAGGAGTGTTTTGTGCCCTTTGGACCCAGCAGTGTGCTCCCCAAAGACCCAGCCTGGAGTGAAGTGAAGATGGGGAGTTTTAAGCAGGAAATGTTCTCAGGTTTCAATCAGAGGCTTATAATGTGACTCCAGTAAGCAGATATTTCATCACTTGCTCCCTCTGGCCACAGAGGAAGATGTAAAAACAGCAGACACCTGTGCCATCCAGCAGCACGGATCATTGGAGGCAGACTGGGAATTAATCACACATTTAATTGTTTGTTGCAGATTCTTTTTAATGGTGCTGTTTCCTTCTATATACTACTACTTCTAACAACAAAAGCCTAGAAACCAAGAACTTTTATAACAGTAGTGGGCCAATCAGCAGACAGATTATATAACAGTAGTGGGCCAATCAGCAGACAGATTATATAACAGTAGTGGGCCAATCAGCAGACAGATTATATAACAGTAGTGGGCCAATCAGCAGACAGATTATATAACAGTAGTGGGCCAATCAGCAGACAGATTATATAACAGTAGTGGGCCAATCAGCAGACAAATTATGCGTCCATAGATACCATTCCCTATCTAGCATGCTCTGTTCACGAGCTTGGCAGAGCAGCATAACCTATCATCTTAAAAGTTACTGAAGCATGCGCACTGTGTTCTTCAGCCACCGCTTTTTGCTACAGACCAAGAGCCATTTCTCTTTAGCCTGTCACTTCAGGCATTCTTTGACTCCCACAGTTCCCCCTTTTTGTTTTACACAGGGGAGTGAGCCGTGGGGCTACCACGTACTCAAGACAGACGTCTTAGGTGTCTCTACATCTCATGACTGTCTTACCCGTCATCGGAGTCCTGACTCTAAGCATCAGGGTCCTGTCTTAGGTTGATCAGTCTAGGATGTGGACTTACCTGTCTTTGACTACCGGCCATCTAGCTGGGTGAGTCATATTTTAGTGCTTTTTTTTCCCTTAGAACAGCAAAGCTAAACTGTAAGAGCGATCAGTCAATAGTTTTTCCAATCTCAGTATAATCCATAGATGACTAGTCCATTATTTTAGGCCAGTGATGGGTACTTAGACTACTAGGATAGAGATTATAGTATCTATGAAACCAGGTAATACACAAGATCTTGAAACACAGTCTCTAAGGAACCAAGCAATACATAAAGTCATGGGATTCAATCTCTAAGAAACCTTTCAACAATTTTTGGTATTAATCAGTTTTTTCTTGGAAACAGAACATGCCCAAGAGCTACTTCCTTATCTCAGAGAACATCTTGTAGGTAAACATAGAAAAAACTGTGCAGGAGGTATGCCTCCTGCCATGCTTGGTTTGCCAAGCATTTTGTTTCTCATAGTTACTTCTGAAGTGGCCTTGGATAGAGCTTACACCTTAAGCCATGTCTGTTTTTTCACAAGTTTCTCTTTTTTTGTTTTCAATGTAAGGAGTTTCATCCAGATCAAATTCATATTTTCTTGATTTGGCCTAATGCAACAGAGATATAACAATCCAAATAGAGTAATTACAATGGCTAGAACTCCAAACATGCCTCCAGCAGTATGAGTTATACTTTGTAACATTCCTTTTGGATCCAATCCTATAAGTTTATCAGCAAATATTTGTGCAACAGTAGCAGCATCCTCATTAAACATACTTTTAGCAAAAGTATCCTCAATTTCTCCTCTAAGTTTCATAATTTTTGCCTTGACTGATGTATTACCATGTAAATAAGCTTGAAACTCCTACCATTCTATAATGGTTTTGTTGTATTGTAATTCAGTAATACAGAAAGTAGTTGAGTTCCAATCACATCTAAGATGCAATTGTTCTTGCAACGACAACAATTTTTCCTAACCACCCTACCATTTGTTTTAATAGATCTATTTCAGTTTGTAAACGGGAGTCAATTTCAACTTGATGGGACCACATAGTATAAGAATCTTGATGCCATTGTTCTACAAAATGCTTAGTTTGAATAGCAGTATGTAAAGAAATACCAGATACAGCAGCAGTTGTACTAACTATGATAAGGCTCAACATTACAGCAACAACAATTTCTATCGTACACTTAACACACTTTAAAATCTTCTATAAAATTCCAAAATTACAGGATTTAAAGGATCATGAGCCCAAGGCCTACCAAGATTTATAGGCATCCAAATGTGAGCTTTTTGTTGCAAAATCATTAAAGATTCATTACCATTTAGACTAACAGAGGTATTAATACAAGAGAATAGTCTACATTCAATACAGGAAATATTAGATGAAAAACTAAAAGTTCCTATAAGAATTACATAAGGCAAAGGTACACAAGCAGTAATATTAGTGCTACTAAAGTTTGTAAATGTATAGGTGGCAGCTGACTGAGAAGTCCCAGAAAAACTTCCATTAAACATTTGTATTGGCTTGATAGCTGCAGCCAATTTCCACAGATGAGTCTGCACCACACGCAGTAGGAGATGTCAAAATGGCCAATCGATTGTCTGCAATACTGCCATCACCCCAAGACATTAATTGGTTAGCAGAGAGGGTGTCACTTTATTTCAGGTCCTCGGTCATTCTGACAGTTTTAAGCAAATCACAAGTAATAGTATTCCATTCTGAACAAGTTTTAACAAAGAGCCCATATGGTCCCTGTGGTGGTTTGAATGAGTGTCCCCCATAGGCTCTAGGTATTCAGACGTTTGTCTCCAGTTGGTGGCGTTGTTTTTGGAGGTCTTGGGGGGTGTGGCCATGCTGGAGGAAGTGTGTCACTGGGGGCAGGCTTAGTGAGTTTTAACAAGCCTTGTGGTCTACAGTCGCCCCCTCTCTGTTTCCTGTGCTCTTTGCGAGATGTGACCCTCGGCCTGCCACTCCAGCTCCAGCCACCACGCCTCCCACCACAATGGACTCTAATTCCCTGGAACTGTCAATCATAAGCTCAAATAAACTCTTCCTTTTATAAGTTCCTTGGTCACGGTGCTTTATTACAACAACAGAAAAGTGACTAATACAGTTATTGGTACCAGAGAGTGGGCTGTTGGCTGTGAAGAACCTGACCATGTGTATGTTTGGAGAAGTGTGGAAGACTTTGGAACTTTGGGCTAGAAAGGCTGTTGACTACTGTAAGCAGAGCTTAAAGGGCCATTCTAGTGGAGGCCTGGAAGAAAGCATGGCTGCAAAAGATGTGGTTCCAGGGGAAAATAAAGACTTAGGCAGCAACTGGGATATTTTGATAAAGAGTCTGGCAGCAGTTTGCCCACAGCCCAAATGCTTGCCTGATGCTAAGTTGAAAAGCAATGGACTGATGTCTTTGTGGAGGAAGGGGGGGGGGGTTATTTCAAGACAGCCTAATTGTAGAAATGGTAGTGTGGCTTTTAATGGTGAATAATGGTGCAGATCTACAGAGAAGAAGAGCAGATAGGGCAGAAAGAAATGCAGAATGTACAGTTTGGATCTGATAGACTTGCATAGGAAGATTAAAGGTTGGGGCCAAGGCCATTGTGAGGAGAGGCTCCCTTTCATAAGGGAGATTAAAGGCATTAAGGAGAGCCTGGAGTATTTACAAGTAAAACAAAGAATCAGTACCTTTAGGAGCAAACCACACCCAGAAATCCCCAACAAAAGTCCAGGCAGAGATAAGTTGCGAATTTGGTTGAAATCGGCCAGGGTCCATCCAAAATTGCAGCCAAACTCGTGGCAGTTTTCATTCATGTTGCTGGCTTTATAGGCATGAAGTTTGCAAGAGTGAAGGGGTTCATCAGTTCTTCACTCCACGGTTACGAGAGCTGCCAAGGTCAGTCAGAGCACAGCAGGGGTGTCCCTGCATAAAGCAGGGCCCTGATAGGCCATTGCATGAAGCGTGAAATGGGAAGCCTAGTTGGCACGTGGAGACCCCAAGAAGACATTCGAGATGCCAGGACCTTGAGATATTTGCCAAGGAGACTGCATTACAGCGGGAGTGGCTACCCAGCCTAAGAAAGAGATGTATGTTGCAAAACCAAGTTGGAAGAGATTGAGCGTCTAAGCCCTTTGGAAGTCAAGTCCCAGAAGTTGCATGTGAGCTATGGACTTGGGTTTGCCTGCAGGTTTTGGTCTTGTTTTGGTCCAGTATTTCCTCACTATGCCTTTATTTCTCCCTTTTGGAATGGGAATGTTGTATTCAGTTCCACTGTACTTGGGAGATGTAATTTGTCTTTTTGATTAAAAAACAGACTTAAGTAGGATTGGCCTGAGTCTCGAAAAATTTGGACTGTGGACTTTTGAATGCCATTGAAACTGGTGGAAAGGCTATGAGTACTTTTGGGGTTGGACTGACTGCATTTGCATTTTATATGGTCAGGGAGCCATGGGGGCCAGGGATGGGAATTGTAGGTGGTTTGAATGCAGTGGTCCCCCATAGGCTCTAGGTATTCAGATATTTGTATCCAGTGGTGGTCGCTGTTTTTGGAGGTCTTGGGGTGTGTGGCCAGGCTGCAGGAAGTGTGTCACTGGGGGCAGGCTTTAGTGAGTTTTAACAAGTCCCTTGTGGTCTACAGTCGCCCCCCCCTCTGTTTCCTGTGCTCTTTGCAGATGTGCCCCTCAGCCTGCCACACCGCTCCAGCCGCCACAACTCCCACCCAAATGGACTCTCTAATTCCCTGAAGACCTGTCAATTGTAAGCTCAAATAAACTCTTCCTTTTATAAGTTCCTTGATCATGGTAGTTTTATCCCGCCAAAGAAAAGTGACAATACAGTCCCCAATTGACCCATTGGTTTTAAATAATTTTTCCAAATTTACCTATAGCATTCAGACCATATAAATGGCTTTATATTTTAATCCAATATAAGTAAAAATCAGGGCAACTTGGCAATGACAATTCTATTTCTCTAATAACATTGATCCATGTCTGATTTACAGACCATGCAGAAAGCCGCTGTGTGTCTGGCTTCTGGTTATATTTATTCCTGTCAGGGGCAGGAGAGATGGCCTAGCAGTTAAGAGCACTGGCTGCTCTTGCAGAGGACCCAGGTTCAATCCCCAGCACCAACATGGTTGCTGAGAACCATCTTTAACTCCAGATCCAGGGAATCTGACAACTTCTTCTGGCCTCCACGGCATTGCACCACATGGATGCACAAACCTACATGCAGATAGAACATTCCTAAACATAAAAATAAATAAATAAATAAATAAATAAATAAAATCTATAAAAAAAAAACAATATTTATTCCTGGAAATACCCAATGTTGGTACGCCAAAGGCATGCAAAATTCACCAGAGCCTAAACAAATGGGAATCTTTTCCATGGTGTGAGTAAAATTATATTTAGTGTCATCATTAATGTTAAAAGAAGTAAGATCATTCTATGGTGGAGAGAGAATCTTTGGAGTAGTATAAACTGGTAAATCCATATCTCCCCAATACATAGGTTCTAACATAGGAGGATTAGGAATATAAACCCAATAACTTACATTTATTGTTTGGCCAAAAGAAATAGCAGTAAGTAAAACACACATGGGCAAAACCAAACTCTCAGCAGCAAAGGGTCTCCCCGTCTCCGAACCACCAAGGACCCTACAAGAAAAATCCCTTGCAGTGCAGAGACAAAGTCGTGCACAACAAACATTACAATTTTTCTAGATCGGTTAGCAGCTAGGATCCATATTGCTGTCATCCCTGGTGTCACCCTGATTGTCTATAGGCAGGTTTATCTGTCTAATCAGCCTTTCAGGAATCCACCGCGGCACCTCTTCATCCTGAGGAAAAACACAAACACTGCCTCGGCCCCATGAGAGGACTGCTCTACATAATTTTTTTCCAATCTTCAGAGCATAAATTCATACTAGCTAGGGTTTCCAGCATGCTAACAGTGAAAGGCGCCTGAGGACCATAAGTGGCCACAGCTTCTTTAAACTGTTTAATTGATTTGAAATCTAGCGGCTGGTAGTATCTTTGTTGATTCTGGTCCTCCATGACAGGCCATTCCCATTCCCTTTCGGAGTCACTGCTGACTTTAAATAATCTCTTTATACAGGTGGTGACCTCATCAATATCCCAGAGGGAGGCTAATGGCCTCCCTCTGTCTCATTTTATCTCTTCCCATGGGGGGGGGGGAGGCGGAAGCTTCACTGGAAGTGGACCCTTTTTTGCATATGGAATGTGCATTACTTTTTTAAAATTTTTTAAATTTATTTCTGTATGTGTATGAATGTACTGTCTGCATGCAGGTTTGGCCACCCATGGTGTGCAATGCCGTGGAGGTCAGAAGAGGGTGTCGGATTCCCCTGGAACTGGAGTTCTACTGGAATTGGAGTTTCAGATGGTTCTTGGCCGCCATGTGGGTGCTGGGAATCGAATCTGGGTCCTCTGTAAGAGTGCTCTTAACCGCTAGGCCATCTCTCCAGCCCGGAAGTGGACCCTTTTTTGAACCTTGTTCTAACTCATCCCCACTTAATTCTTCCCCCTCTGATTCCTCTCCATTTCTTTAGGATTCCCACTCTCTTACTTCCTCCAGGGTTTCCTTCCCTCAGGAGATTTGAGTCTTAACCATAGGCTTAGAGGAGCCAAGGCATTCTCTAATTAACTGCCACATTGGAAATGTTCCCTTGGGAAGTGGCTCTAAATCTTCTTGTCTTTCTAAATCTTTTTTATGTTGTTCCCAATGAGGAACGTTTAAAAAACCCTCTTCCAGAAACCATGTACTCACCTTTAACATGGTTTCCACACAAGTTTTTGCTGTACTATCTTTTTAGCAGTCCCATTGGACTTTAACAAGTCTTTTATGACTCTAGTCATCTGATTTCTTGATATTTCTGAGCCCATTTTATTTATTTTCTGGCTCCCTATTTGTTTATTTCCCTGCTCCCTTTAACACTCTGGCGATAGCTTTTACCTGCAGGGTTCCTCAGTTCTTCCACCATGCTGATGAAACTAAAATGCTGCAGCAGGGTCCCCGTACCATCCCCATATGGGCCACCAGTTGTGCGGTCCAGCAACGTGGATCATCGGAGGCGGACTGGGAATTAATCACACGTTTAATTGTTTGTTGCAGATTTTTTTAATGGTGCTGTTTCCTTCTATATAGTACTACTTCTAACAACAACAGCCTAGAAACCAAGAACTTTTATAACAGTAGTGGGCCAATCAGTGGACAAATTATGCATCCATAGATACCATTCCCTATCTAGCATGCTCTGTTCATGAGCTTGACAGAGTAGAATAACCTATCATCTTAAAAGTTACTGAAGCATGCACATGGTGTTCTTCAGCCACCGCCTTTTGGCTACAGACAAAGCTCCATTTCTCTTTAGCCTGTCACTTCAGACATTCTTTGACTCCCACAGACACAAAAACAAACAAACAAAAAAAGCTAACTAGATCTTTAACCATGAAAAAGAAAACAAATCCTTCTGTCTCCTTGAACAAAAGGGAAGAGGTTTCTTCCAATACTGCTGACCCTTCAGAGGGAAATTCAATCCAGCAAGTAACTGTTGCTTCTGTTTGCTACACAGACCCCAAAATGTTCTTTCTTAAATACAAGTGTTACCATGTAGACAGAGTGATGGAGCTAGGAAAATAGTAGGAACCAGTGCATTTGAAATTATGAGCCCTTCCAAAAATGAATAAATAAATAAATAAATAAATAAATAAATAAATAGCCCTTCCTTGAACCTGAAGCTGAGGTCATCTCCCATGAACCTGGAAGTGTGGTCCCCTCCTGTGAACCTAGAGCTGTGGTCCCCTCCCATAAGCTAGAGTTGCAGTCCCCTCCTATAAACCTAAAACTGTGGTTCCCTCCCATGAGCTGGAGCAGTAGTTCCCTCCCATGAGCTGAAGTTGTGTTCCTGGTGAGCCAGGGTTCCACATTCCTTTGGTGATAGGCCAATGGAGCAGATTGGAGGATGGAGGACTTCCCATTTGGGGGCAGCAGTTTCCACCTTCTCTAATTGACTGCACTCCCTACAACCCCTCCCCCAAGGTCCCAGGTTATAGATAGCAGTGGCTTTGCTCTGTTGAGCTTATGTTAGGACAGAGGAGGTTTCTGCCATTTGCAGATTCTAGTCTTGGGAGGACTGATTTTCAAGAACAGACTTCCCACCTCCCTTGATAGCCAGCTATTGTCTTGACTCTACACATGGTCCTGAACACCTAGGCTTTGATATTGGACATTTCCCATTCCCAGGCACCAAGAGGTTTCCATAATTTTTCTATTACTCTCTGCAGCCCCCATGTACCTTCAACAGTGTCCTACAGAAAATGTAAAACACCTAATTCAACTTCTAGAGATAAAAAAATCACAGTCTGGGAAGTTAAAGAAACTAACGTGTTGATCTCCAAGTGCTCTAAAGCTAGTCAAATGAATTCCTGCAACTCTAAACCCGAGATTATTCTATTTCCTCATCCCCAAACTACATGTGGCAATATCCCATGACAAAAACATCAAATTATCTCAATAGGGAACACTTTATAAAATAAGTATCATTGATTATTAGCACTTGACAATTCACTTTGAAGGATTCCAGAATTCTTTTGACAACTGATGGTCTTGATATTGTTCATTATTGATTATTCTCACTATTTAATGATCACATTATCTGACTCCTTTAATTGTGTCTTTTATAGTTGATTACCAGAAGGATACTATCAACTGGTAATAACCTTATTCTTTTTTTATTTTATTTATTTTTGAGATTTAGAAGAGGGTCTCTTCTAACCTCCCTGGAACTAGAGTTCTCTCTTTAGGACAAATAAATCTCAGTTACCTAAAACAAAAGCTCAAAATTTTCCATTTGATAGCGTTTAGTTTGTTATAGATCTAAACTTACTAGATAGCTCCAAAACTTTGAAATATAGACAATTACTAGCTTATGATGACTCAGTCTGATGATTCTCTCCTTTACTAGGGTGTGGAAGAGATACACATTCAGTAAAAGCATGTGTGAGTTTTGATTTGGGGCCTTACCTGGGCCTACAGATATGAGATCAATTTCTTTCTGGAAATGCTGGATAGCAGTGCATTTTGATTGTGATACTTTCAATTTATGGTGGACTTGATGGGTTGCAGCCTCACTGTAAGCTAGAACAACCAGTTCAATTTATGGTGTCACATAAGTAATTCATCCTTCATTGCCTGCTCAATGAAAATGCATCTGAGTTCTTGACACAGCTTTTCTTTGCCAGATGGCAGAATGTTAAGCCTTGTCAGTACAGGGCACTGGAGAAGAATTATGAAGGGAAAGATTTAGCTTCCTGGTTTTTGTTCTGGTTCTGGTTCCGGTATGTTTTCCAGGTACTCTGCTCAGCACCCAGCTCCTACAGTGTGGACAGCCTCCTCAATGCCAATTCCCACAGCATGGGCAGTTCTCCAGCACCAGGCTCAGTAGTACTAGCAGCTTCCCCAGAGCCCAGGTCGTGCAGTACTTGGAGAACAGCAGCTTTCTGCTCTGGCTGCCTCATGACATGCTTCCCCCACCATAATGGACTCTCTCCCTCTAGAACCATAAGCCAAATAAATTCTTCCTTCTGTAAACTGGCTTGGTCATATAACTAATATAGTATGTTTGGGCTCACAGCTCTGAGGTGTAGTCACGGGCCCCATTGTTCTTGATCCTGTGGCCAGGCACTGCATCTTGAAGATGAAACCATTTATCTCATGACCAGGAAGCAAAAGTGCATTAGGGAGGGAGGCAATTTCTCAAAAACCCCTGCCAGGACACACCTCTAATGACCTAAAGAACTCTCACTAGGCCCCACCTCTTAAAAGTTCCAACACCTCTCATTAGCACCACTCTGATGATCAAGTTTCTGACACCTGGGCTTTGGTGAACTCTCAAGATTCAAACAATAGTAGAAATCAAGTTAAAAAATTTTTTATTAATTTTATTTATTTCTGTATGTGTATGAATGTACTGTCTGCATGCAAGTCTGTGCACCCGTGTCGTGCAATGCTGCGGAGGTCAGAAGAGGGTGTCGTATTCCACTGGAACTGGAGTTTTCCTGGAATTGGAGTTTCAGATGGTTCTCGGCTGCCATGTGGGTGCTGGGGATCGAACCCGGGTCCTCCGTAAGAGTGGTCGGCACTCTTAACCACTAGGCCATCTCTCCAGCCCCGAAATCAAGTTTAATATTTGGTTAAGAGAGACTTATTAATCTGGACATGGTAGTATGGACTTATGATCCCAACTACCTGAGAATCTGAGACAGTCCAATCATAAGTTCAATGTCGGTCTGAACAATTTAGTGAGACTCAAAGTCAAAAGTCAAAAGGGGATTAGATACACCTCAGTAGTAAAACATTTGGATAGCATGTGTAAGGCCCTGGATTCAACCATCAAGAAAACATTGATAACCTTCACAGGTAGGCTACTACCAGAGAGAAAGGGAGAAAAAAAATGGGAAATTTTCAGTGGATTCCTCTTAATTGCTTAACTAAGTACTGGTCACTGCATAAATATGAAAGAATGGAGAAGAATGGTGTGGAAGGACACTGAAAGGTACAAGTATGATAATTCCTAGAGATGAAATGTGTCTGTATTCACACCATCTAGGGGAGAATACGCAAGCATTCAGTAGAGTCCTCACAGGTAATTAACTCAGTGCATATAAAATTTCAGGGCTAGCCAGGTCAGTCTCAGTCTTCTCAGGCTACAACAAGAAATTACTATAGAGTAGAGGCTCAAACAATAGGTATTCATTTTAAGCAGTTCTGAAGACTGGCATGTCCAAAATGCAGTGATGGGCTAAGATGGACATTCCCGTTATAAAAGGAAGGGATTACCAAAAAGAAAGGGATGATGGGTCCCAAGCCCCAAACTTAACAAGGCAAAAAGTATTAGACCTTAGAGCTCTATAATAATCCCTTTGCCTTTAGAACCTACTGGATTATCCACACAGATCTGGTGGGAACCACACCCTCAATGACCCTGGGCAGCAGAAGCTCAAAAGTCAATCTGGTGGTCTCTGATACATGTTTAGGGCCATTCGTCATTGTCTTGAAGAATAATGCATGCAGTAGTCAACTATCTCTACAGTTCACAGGATCCAAGAAGTTAGTAAACTTCTTCCTTCATCCCATTCCAACTCCAGCCCCTTCAACCCAGACTACAGGTATCTCTACTGAGTTGAGTGCTGTTTCCACCTCTGCAAAGGTCCTGCCGAGTGCTCTCTTGGCAACATCCTTCAGTGTTCTCTTGAACACCAGCTTTTTTTTCAACACAGGCCAAAAAAAAACCTCAAAACCTTTAAGTTCTACTTCCTAGTGCTTAATAATTCCTTCTTCACTTCATTTTTTGGTCTGGTGTTTTCTCAAAGCAGTCAAAAGGAACCAAGACACTGCTTCAACACTGTGCTTAGAAATACCTCCAGCTAAATGCCCAGTTTCACCACTCACAAGTCCTACCTTCCACAAACACTAGAATATAGCATGTTCATTTTCATTTTATGATCCGTTCATTTTCTTATTTTAAATGATGCTTTTCATTTCCCTCTGTGATATTACTAGAATGGTCATTAAAGTCCTTATTCTCCCAGCTTTGTTTCTGATTATTAAATACATCTAAGAATTTCACTATCTCTTTAGGTGAACTTCTCATATGTATTTGAAAACGAATACAGCTGAGACAATGAGGTGGACCCACCACTCCCTGAGCTCTAGGCAGCTGTTAAGCATCATTAAAGAACTGTTAAAATGGCTGCTAGTGTTAATGATAAGTTCTTTGAATTTACATTTTAAGCACTCCTTCTGTTTATCTTCCTGTAAGTGCCAAAGACACTAGAAATGCAGTGGTTTGACTCCTTAGTTAGCAGCTGTTGGATTCCCTCTCACTGCCCAGCCTTCTTCAGATAGCCTAACAGTAGCCAGAATGTCCTTCTGCAAGCACTGGGTATCTTGAATATCCACAGGTACCTTGAGACAGCTATGTAAGAATTGCATGTGCTTGTCCCAGCCCCTGAAACACAGCCTCAATGAACCATTTCCATCTTGGCCAAAAGGGGATCAGTTTCTCTGGTAGAAGGGCTAATGTGACTGGTGCAGAGGCAAGACTGTGATTGACCCAAACAAGTGGTGTGATTGGTCCAAGACAAATGGTACAACTGGTTCAAATATCCTTTTGGGGCTATATAGGGAGGGTGCTCAGGCTCACCCAGTGTGTTACCTGGGAGACCCAGTTCTGTGCTCCTTTCCCCTGCACTGCAGCACAGACCTGTGAAAGTGCTCTCTCAAGGGGCCCTTCACTGCTTACCTTCAGTAATGGAGCTGAGCCAGAATGTGAAAGAACAGAAGAGAGTGGTGGGGGCAAGAGTGACATCAGAGCAGACTTGACAGTTAAAAGTCCTGGACTTACTCATGGCTGTTGGGATCAGGAGAGTCAGTCTCTTTCAAGGCTATGACTTGTGGTAGGTTAACCATGCTCCAGTGGATTCACCCACACTGAGGACATTTGGGGACAAAAAGCAGACTCTATAGGCATATATATATATATATATATATATATATATATATATTACAGTATATTAACTTGGATGAGCAGTGGTAAAGTGAGGTGCAGATAGGAAAGAGGATCTAAATATTATCAAAATTTATTATATAAAAATAGCAAAACTTCAATTAAAAGGGGGAAAAGTAATAAGGGAAAATCTGTGTCATAAACACCCTGACCATAAAGCAACTTAAGTGGAAGAAAAGATTTAGCTTATGATTCCAGGTTGTAGTCCATCATCAAGCAGAAGTTATGAACTCAAGCAGCCAGTCACATTTCACCCACAGTCAAGAGCAGAAACCTCACCACACCCACCCTGCCTGCTTGCTGACTGCTCAGCTAGCTTTTCCTCTCTTACACAGTTCAGGACCCAGCCCATGAAATGATGACACCCACATTTAGCATGGGTCTTCTCACCTCAACTATAGCCTACTGTTCTCGCCTTGATTAACAATCAAGACAAGCCACCACAGACATACCGCAGGCCAACCTAATCTAGATAACTCCTCATTAAGACCTTAAGACTTCCTTACCGGCTGATTCTGGGTTGTGGCAAGATGACATTTAAAACTAACAATCACAGCAGCTGAATAGGTTCCTATGGCCTCAGAGGTGGTCCTGGCAGCTTCCAGTGCTGGGTCCTGGAACAGTGCAATGTGTAGCTGGTACTTGGTTTGTGAGCCCAGGCTCTGATTTCCAAGCACAGATACATGAACAACTACAGACAAGCACAGAAACATGAACACTTGATGGCTGATGAGGTCCCCGTGGACTCAGGGGTGGACTTGCTTGTTCTTGCCTAGATTCCCCTCTGCAATGTTGTACTCCCTAATAGCCTAGCTCACTTCCAGTGCCCAGTTTCTGAGCTCTGAGCACAGACAGCTGATAACTCTTCCTTGAAAGCAGAGGATAAAGATCTCATGTGCCTATCAGGATATCACCCTCAACAAATACCTGTGTCTAAAATGATCCTGACCATTCTCACCTAGTTCCAGAGTGTCCTAATGAGTGCCCCAGTTCATCAGCAGTGTCAGGGTCCTAGCACACACCCCAGCTGCAATGAAGTCTCAATAAATGAAGGTACACCAAGTCATTCCATGATAACCATTGAACTGAACAAAGAGTCAAGCAGCTGCTGACAACTTAAGAATCAGCTGCGTAGATCAAGAGTATGTAAGACAGGGAAAAGAATGGATGCATGAGGCAAGAGATGATGTGAGAATAAGAGCTGACAAAAGTCTGTAAGGAGCCAGAGAAGAGAACCCGTAGACATTGGTTACAGGGGAGTTCTAGATTCATCAAGTCTCAAGGTCAGGTGGTCTCAGACCTCAACTTGAGGACTGTAATAACTGACTACTGTCAAGACCAAGCATCTAAATGCCCAAGGCCTGATGGGGACTAGAGCACTAGCGAGCACCATTTGCTACTGATTCTACCTCACACTACCAGCTTTCACCACTTTCAAACACAGGGGGTAAAACTGCTACTAGAAGCCAGCATTAGAAGAGCTCGTTGCCTACCATCAATGTCTATCAAGTAAGACACAAGGCAAAAGAAGCCTTCACCAGCTGATTGGTGACGTAGCCTTCTCTATGTGGGTGAAGTGTTTTATAAATGGCAATTAAGCCAAGTCTGTTGATAATCTTAATAGAATCTGTCTTATCTTTACTTATTTTCTATCTAATTTCCCTACCCATTATTGGGAGAGAGACTGCTATCTCTAGCTCTATAAATTTATTTTCCTTTGTTGTTCTATCATGTATTTTGAAACTCTGTTTATTTAGGGGGACATAAATATTTAAGGTTGTACTCTCCTTAAATGGCCATTTTGTCATTACAAATTATCATTCTTTATCTCTTATAAATTTATTTTTATGATGTTCATTTAATTGAATAATATAGTGTGCTAGATCTTTAGATGTCAAGTTGACACACCTGGGAAGAGAGATCCTCGGTTCTCTTTATTATACTGGCCTGTGGGAATGTCTCTGAGGCATTTTCTTGGTTGTTGGAGGATGTGGGAGGACTCAGCCCACTGTGAGTGGTGCCACCTCTTGACAGGTGGTCCTGTATTGTATAAGAAAGCAGACAGGCCACAGGCCAGAGGAGCAAGCCAGTAAACTTCAGCTCATGCTGATGAACTGTGACCTGGGAGACGTAAAATAAAATAAACCCTGTTGCTAGTTTGTTTTGGTCAGTATTGTTATCGCAGCAATAGAAAGCTAACAGAACAGAAATTAGAACCAGAAAATAGGATAGTGCTGTGATGGAACTGACCATGTGTCTGGAAGGATTGTGGGAGTTTTTGGAGCTTTGAGCTGGAAAATGCTTAGAATTCAGTAAGTTCTATAGGAACTTGGAAGATGATGCTGAAGGAGATGTAGATGATAAAGGGCTGGCTTGTGAAGCTTCAAAGGGAAGCAAAGTCTCTATCAGGGCTACTTGTATGGGATTAAGAATTTGGGGAAATTGCCTAGCACTCAGGAGGCAGGCAGATGTCTGTGAGTTCAAGGCCAGCCTGGTCTCCATATCAAGCTCCAGCCCAGGTAAAGGGACTAAAGGGAGAGGACTGTCTCAAAAAAATACAAAAAAAAAAAAAAAAAAAAAAAAAGAATTTGGGAGGGGAAAGAAACCTTTTGTGCTTTACAGGGACAATTGATGCTGGTTAGCTGGGGCTGAAAGTTAGCTGTGAGTAACAAGAGACTCTGATGATGTGAAATCTTTTGGGAAGTATTTCCTCAGGATCAGTGCACAGAAGCCAAGACTGCACAACCAAGTGGCAGCAAAATTAGGCAATGTGTAAGTCCCTGGGTAGTACTGGTGTTGAAGGTATGAAGGAGGCATGGAGAACAGCTGAGGTTTGGCACTGTGAGAGGCCAGAAGAGGCCATTAGTGAAGGTGTGGCCTCAGTGTCAGTAGAGATGCCAGCATATTGGAGATGCTAAGAGCATGGAATGACCACCAAAGGCAGTGGCAAGTGTGGATGGTGGAGCCTGACTGAGCCCATGAGACAAGCTGTGTGTGTTGTGGATGGTGGAGCCAGAGAAGTGGCCCAAGCCCTTTAGAGCCCAGATCTGTGAATGAATCCCAAATACTCAACAATGCTCACTGGACTTTGGTTTAATTTAAGTGTGATCAGTTCTTCCCTTTTGAAATAAGACAAGATGTAACTTATTTTGGATTTTACAGGAGCCCACAGCTAAGAGACTTTGAACTATTTGGGAGGGGATATTTTCAAGACAGGGTCTCCCTGTAGCCCCAGCTGTCCTGGAACTTATTCTGTAGACCAGGCTGGCCTTGAACTCACAAAGATCCACCTGCTTCTGCCTCCCAAGTGCTAGGATTAAAGGCATGCACCACCACACCCTGCTTGACTTTGAACTTTTGAAGTGTTTGAATTTTTTAAAAGACTGCGGGTCTTTTTTAAAGTCATAGTGAGTTAACATAAGATACTTTGAGATAAGGAATTAAAAGGCTATTTTTAATAGTGATTAATTTGTCAAGTTGACAAAGGAATCAATTGTATTAGATAGCTTTAGAGGTTACCTTGATACACCTGGGAAGAGAAAACCTCAGTTGGGAAATTTCCTTTATTGTACTGGCCTGTAGGCTGTTTGCGAGGCATCTTCTTGATTGTTGAAGGATGTGGGAGGGCTCAGATCATTGTGAGTAGTGCCAACCCTGGGCAAGTGGTCCTATGCTGGGTCCCTCCAGCAGGTAGGGCAGAGAGAACAGCCGGGCCAGCCTGTCTCTCCTCTGGGGCTGAGTGGGATGGCGAGTGTCGACGACCCAAAAAGAACCACACAGGGGGTCGGGAGTCTCGTCAAAGCAAGAACTCACTTTATTGAGTCAGGCAGCAGCTTATATATGCTTGGTGGGAGGGGTGGAGAAAGGAAGGCAGGAGAGGAGATGCGTAGAGTGGGGTGATAGCTTTGGGCCAATAGTAACTCGCCACATCAGTTGTAGGCTTTTTCAGGTCGGGCTATGCTGAGTCACTCCTATGCGGAGAGTGACCGGCCAGAGACAGGTCACTAAACTCTAGTCAGGCTCAGGGGTTACAGTAGGCTTCTCTAGGGCCCACAGGGCCCAACGATTCCCCCTTTTGTTTTTGTAATGCAGGAAGGAGAACATAGCCCTGTCTTAGGTTGTTATCTTGCAAACTCAGTCTTCCCGTCTTTGGGATACAAACGCTAAGGTTTTGATCCCTGTCTTAGGTTGGCTGAGTGCAGAAAGATCTTACCCTCGTTGGGTGCTATGACTCCGGTCTGCTGAAGATCCTCTCCATGTCCTGTCTTAGGTTGCCCTAGTCTCTCAGGGGTCTTACCCGTCATTGGCCACATGGAGGGTGGGGGTTGGGCAATCATACGAAGATGGCCATTCATAAGACCCTGGTTCCTGGCTGGCGAGTCTGTGATAGTGGACCTCAACCTGATGTAACTTTACTGCATCTAGCCTTCCCTGGATAAATTGAGTGATTTTGTTAATCACACAGGGCCCGAGGGTAAGAATTAGGAAGAGTGTAAGAAGGGGTCCAAGCAGAGGAGGAGGTAGGGCAGGAAGCCATGAGTTCCTTGATTTTGTTTTGGACAATTCCAGATCTAGCCTCCAGGTGTTGTCTGGCTGCATTGGGGTCTCCGAGTCCCTCTGTCACTGGGCGGGACGAGAACCAGCAGCAGGAGGAGCAATGTCACTTTCATCCTGGGCCACTCCTGAGGGAAGAACAGAGGGGCCATCCTCAGGGGTGAAATACTCCCTGGAGGGGTCATTATCATTGTCTCCCTGTTGGGGGAGATATTTAAGGTCTCTTGCTGGCACCCAGATGGGCCTTTTTTCGTTTGGGGGGAAAATACATCCGAATCCTCTCCCTCTCCTGCTGTGAGGAGCGGGTCTTGTCCCCTCCACACCCCGGTGAGTGGGTCCCTCCATCTGACCTGAATAGAGCTATAGGTGACAGATGAGGACCAGTGCTTCTGGAAAGGAGATATGTGTGGTTCTTCTTTTGAAAAATTTAAAATATTTAGTGTAAAAAGGGCCTTCTTTAATTGATCATAAGGGGACAGGGACTCCCCCCTCTGTTCCTGTAACTGAGCCTTGAGGGTTTGATTGAACCTTTCAACAATAGCCTGTCCTCGAGGGTTATAGGGGATACCAGTAGAATGTGAGATCTTCCATGTTTGGAGGAATTCTATAAAAGATTTACTTATGAAGCATGGGCCATTGTCTGTTTTAATTTGATCAGGCAACCCAAGGGTAGCAAAGCATTGGAGCATATGGCTAATAGCATGTTTAGTCTTTTTGCCCATGTGTGCGGATGCCCAGCAGGCACGAGAAAAGGTGTCCACAGACACAAAGATATACCTAAGTTTTCCAAAGGGAACATAGTGTGTGACATCTATTTGCCAAAGGTGATTAGGCCGTAGGCCTCGAGGGCTACTCCCGGGGACCTGAAGTGGAGGAATCTGCATAAAAGGTTGACAGGATCTACAAGTGCGAATAATTCTTTTTAGATCTTGAACGGGCACATGGGGAAACTTGTTTTTGAGGCCCCTCCAGTTAGCATGTGTAAGTTGGTAGAATTGGGTCTCTTCCATTAAATTATGGCATTGGGGTATGGAAGCTAGTTGGTCGGCCAATTTATTGCCATCTGAAAGGAACCCAGGCATGTTTTGATGCCCTCTAAGATGCTGGAGGAAGATGGGGCTGGTTCTTTGTTTAAGTAGGACCCTGGACTGAATCATTAGAGGAGATATGGGATTATAATGTAACCTGACATGGGCCTCCACCAGGTTGGGCAGTAAATTGGCAACATAAAGGCTGTATGAGAACATGTTAAAGGGCTCATGTATAGAGTCAAGTGCTAGAACAACAGCAAAGAGCTCCTTAAACTGTGCCGACCCTTCAACCTCATAAGAGATGGTTCTTATGGGGGTAGGTTTCTGCCCTTTTTGTAGTGGTGGATAAATGACTACTGAGGCCCCAAGATGCCCTCCATCTGTGAATACGGTGAGGAACTCAGGATCAGGCCAGGTAAGGAAAAGTGGGGAGGCTCCCATTCTAGCCAGGAGAAGGAACTCATCCATTTATGAGCACCGTAATGGCAATCAATTTTGCCAGGAAATCCTTCAAGTGCCAGCGCAATTTTGTCATTATTCTTTTGTAACCAGGCAAAGTCTGTCAATTTGTAGGGGGTGAGGATGAACTGGGGCTCAGTCCCAAACAGTCTGACTGCCACTTCTCTTCCTTTAACTATGCAGTCGGCGATCTGATTGGTCATGAATACACCCTTGATACTCCCCCCACCGAGAGGTGTACCCATTGAACGGGCTCACCATCTTGGGCCAAGAGGGCTGTGCACAAGGTCTTCCCAGGTAAAAGGCAGAGGGAGATGGGTACATGTGGGTCAAACCGTTTTAGGGAGGTCCCATTTATGGATTGTTGTAATTTTGCAAGCACCTGCCAACAATGGGGAGGTAGTGTCACCTTCAAATTTAAATCTAGGCCCTTTAGGAGGTCAAATAGGGGAACCATCTCCTCAGTGGTTACAGGAATCCAGGGTCTCATCCAATTAATCTCCCCCAGAAGCTTTTGGAGCTGGGGCAGACTAAGGGATTCCTGTAAGGAAAGCTGAGGTTTGGCAGGGGAAACTGAGTCCAAGGAGAGGATGGACCCCAAATTTTTAAATGGTGGGATAATCTGAATTTTGTCTGGAGCCACTGTAAAGCCGCTTTCCTGTAGAATGGAGAGGCATCTGGCGGTGAGTTCCCAAAGGTCAGAGGCCTCAAGGCTGCCAAAAATTATATCATCCATGTAGATATAAAAGAGTATGTTTGGTCGCCTTAGGAGTGGAGTAAAGAGCCGTGTCAAGTAATATTGGCAAATAGGGGGGCTATTAGCCATGCCCTGGGGAAGGATGGTCCACTCAAATCTTAAGTCCGGTCCCTGAAAGTTAATAGAGGGAAGGAAGAAGGCAAACTTTTCCCTATCATGTTGGTGCAGGGGGATAGAGAAGAAGCAGTCTTTTATGTCGATGACAGTCAGATGGTATGAACTGGGGATAGCAGGGATCCAGGGGAGCCCCCTCTGTGGTGTTCCCATTGGTACCATTCTCTCATTGATTTTTCTAAGATCCTGTAGGAACCTCCAGGATCCATTATCTTTCTTAATAACAAATACAGGAGAGTTCCAGGGATTAGTGGATGGCTTTAGATGCCCCAGGTCCAACTGTTGCTGGACCAATGAATGTAGTTGCTGGAGTTTATGGGTAGGAAGAGGCCACTGCTCCACCCATATGGGATCCCCCAGTTTCCATTGTATCTGAATTACCCGGGGGTGAGCAGTGGCCCTTAGGATTGGGGGTGAACTGAGGAATGCTTCTGACTGGGTCAGTCAAAGTAAGGGTCTCAGTAGTTGGGGTGGCTGTCCCGCCCCTGCTCAAGCTGATGTTCATATTCCTCCTGGTCTAGGAGATCATTATAAAAGGCCTTATGGTCTGTTGTGATACAGGCCTCTGCCTCACCCAGAATGTCCTGACCCAAGAGATTGGCTGTCAGGCCAGGGACCACGAGAGGGCGCACCTCCCCATGGCTTCCACTAGGGCCTGTCCAGGGCAGCCAGGCAGCTGTCTCCCATGATGTAGACTGGCCGCCCACACCCAGCAAAGGTGTGACCAGGCACCAACTGCCAAGAATGGGGCATTTCTTCCTTTCTCATTACTGTTCGATCAGCCCCAGTATCAATGAGGAATTTGAAAGTTTTGCCCCCTATTGTTAGGGTCGTTTTTGGCCTCAAGCCAGGAACCAGTGGAATTGTCCAGTGAGCCTGGACCGGCCTGTTCCCTTTCTTTAACAGGGCTGTGGGCAGCCCCACAGGGAGTTTAAAAGCTCACCCTTAAGACTAAATTTGGACCTGCAATCACAGACCCAATGAAAACCCTTTTTACAGCAAAGACAGGGTGTATGGGGACTGCCCTCCCTGGGGTGGGGGCAGGAGGACCTCAGGGTTGGTTAGGGCACTCCCTGCAGAAGTGGCCTTCTTTGCCACACCCAGAACATGTCCGCCCACCTGAAACAGTGGCTTGTCAGAGGGTATTGATAAGAGTCTGGAGCTCTTCCTGGTGGCCTGCCTGAAGGGCAGCCACCATGGCTCGAGTCTGATGAGAAGTGGTGCCGACATCCCTGGAGACCACTATCCACCTGTCCATTGATTGGTTTCTCAGTCCTGCACATGCGAATTTGTGGTCTCTGGTCATTCTGTCCCAGACTAGGGAGCGCACAAACCTTTCCCTCAACTCCCCAGCAGGGAACTTTCTCCTCAGGCTCTTTTGGAGCCTATCTGTAAAAGAAGGAAGGTCTTCTGAGGCCCTCTGAGTGACCCCAGACACGGGGGATTCAGTAGGGCCCTCATCTAACTTCTTCCATGCCGCCAGGCCAATCAACCTGACTTGATCTTGATAAGGAGCCAGGATGGCAGCCTGTTGGAGGCCAGTGGTGTGTTGAGCATCTGTGCCTGAGAGCATGCCATAGGTAATGGGTATGGGTGGCTGAGTGTTCTGGTTATGCTCTCCCTGTACCCAACACTCCTCCTGATAGAAGGCAACCCACTTGAGGAACATAGGGCCAGGGAGCACGGCCTTGGTCAACCCATACCAGTTCTGGGCTGCACATGCCTGATGGGCCAACCCTTCAAGGATGGTCTCCACCCAGGGAGAGTTGGGGCCATCCTCAGTCACCGCCTTCTTGAGGTCCTTTAATTCTTGAGTCTCCCAGGGGTACCAGGCCGCTGGGTGGTTACCTCCCAGGTTGACATTAACCAGGTAGAGGGTGGTGGCACCGCCTTCGAGGAGGGCTTCACCATTATAAGGAGGGGGTGCCTACAGGAGCCAAAAGGGGTTGGTCAGTGGCTCAGGTGGCAGTGGCCAGGGAGCATCCCCAAGAGGATCGGAGGGAGGACAAAGGGGTTGGGGTTTGGAAGCAGACTTCTCCATAATTTATGGAGGTACACTCACCCGCATACCGACTGGCCCATCAGCAAACTTCGCGAAGGAAACCATCCTCACACAGGGCACCAGTCTTCCGGGTCCTCCAGCAGGTAGGGCAGAGAGGAGAGCCAGGCCAACCTGTCTCTCCTCTGGGGCTGAGCAGGATGGCGAGGGGTTGGCAGTCTCATCAAAGCAAGAACTCACTTTATTGAGTCAGGCAGCAGCTCATATATGCTTGGTGGGAGGGGTGGAGAAAGGAAGGTGGGAGAGGAGATAGGTAGAGTGGGGGGATAGCTTTGGGCCAATAGTAACTCACCACATCGGTTGTAGGCATTTTCAGGTCGGGCTATGCTGAGTCACTCCTATGCGGAAGTGACCAGCCAGAGACAAGTCACTAAACTCTAGTCATGCTCAGGGGGTTAGAGTAGGCCACATTCTCTAGGGCCCACAGGGCCCAACAGTCCTAGATTATATAAGAACACAGACAGGACACAGACCAGAAGAGTAAGCCAGTAAGCACCATTCCTCCATGGTCTGTGCTTCAGCTCCTGCCTCAAGTTCTTGCCCTGAGATCCTGCCCTGACTTTCCTCAGTGATAAACTATGACCTGGGAGATGTAAGATAAAATAAACTCTTCCTTCCCTAGTTGGCTTTGGTAAGTGTTATTACCACAGCAGTAGAAAGCTAATGAGAGTACAGAGCCACACTAACTTTTTTATATGGCATATTTTTCTGCTATTCTTTTAAATCACTTTTATTTTTATATCTAAAGAATGTTCATTGAAGGAAACACATAATATGTTTATGCTCTTTTATTTAATTTTACCATCTTTGCCTTTTAATGTCAGTTTTAGTTCACTTATATTTAGTGTAATTACTGTTGGAGTTATATTGAACTCTGTCATTTTTCTATTTGTTACATCTGTATTCTTCCTTTCTCCTTTTTTCTATGGTGCTATTTAATTTATTTTCTTGGATTATTTTTATTCAAGGGTTTTTATTTAAAAGCATTCACATGTTTTAAAATTATTATATAACACTTACAAGTGATGTTTGATTATCAAGAATCATGAAGGATCTGCTGCTTGTTACACAATCATCCTTTAAAAGGTGATCCAGAATGGGGGGCTGGAGAGATGGCCTAGTGGTTAAGAGCACCGACCACTCTTACAGAGGACCCGGGTTCGATCCCCAGCACCCACATGGTGGCTGAGAACCATCTTAACTCCAGTTCCAGGGGAATCCGACACCCTCTTCTGACCTCCGTGGCATTATGCGACATGGGTGCACAAACCTACATGCAGACAGTACATTCATACACATACAAAAATAAATAAAATTTAAAAAAAGATGATCCAGAATTAAGGGTCTTGCTTGCAGCTGTCTTCCTTACTGGGCATATAAAAACACAAGAATTATTTGCCAGCATATACATCCTGTATTTCTAACACTGCTCTAGTTTTTTGGCAAATTTTCCTATGATAATCTACTTTGCCAATTGTTCTGATTAATCTGTCCCCCAAGGACTCACATCCTTTTTTATTTGTCTCATACATTTAATTATGGCTATTCTCAGTATGATTCCAAGCAGCAGGATGTAGCAAACCAGCAGTATTGATCTCAACTATACCCCCAATGTCCCAAGAACAACCAACTGAACAAATGGTATAAACTATAAGGGTCTTATAGAACCAGGTGGCTTTATAAACGTGTTTTTGTATTAGTCTTTCCCTTTGGTACAGGCATTAATCCAGGAACAGCAGGATGCATTAGTGATTATACTGACTTCTCTGGCCTGCAGAAAGGAAGCTTGGAGAATTCTGTCATCCATAATAACCCATGTCAATTAGTTCAAACTAGTATGCATGCCTCCCAGGGCCCAGGTGGTGCCCAACTCAGGGGATTTTCTAATTAGAATTGGTTCCATCTTTGAGTTGACTGTCAACATGGTACACATACCTAATAAGTTGTCTCTCTGAGAAGTTTCACCAAGTAACTTCAGAAAGCCTCATTAGGAAAGATCCCACAGTCATGTGAGGATTAAGTACTCCTAACACTCTAGATTCTCTTTATGACAATATTCAACATGGAGATCATGCTTCTTAAGGGAAAGGTAAGTTAATGACTGGCCACCACATAGCACACAACCACAGCTACTACTGATAATTTATGAGGCCCCAAAGTAAATCGCATGTCTGTCAAGGACACAGTCGTGTTTTACCATGGCCCTGTGACTGACTGATGACTGACTGACAACTTCAGAGCTCCCAGTTGTGTTCACATTGAGCCTAGTACTTAGTTCTGGATGGAATACCTGAAGGACCATCTGCCTATGCCATCAACCAGCCATCAGGTGGTATCCATCACTCCACAAACCAACTGTGCTTCATGATGTGGTATTTATAGGTGTACAGTATAAAAGGCTCAGGAAGTGGGCCTTTCATCTACTGCTGTGTCTGAAATACTTCACACTAAAACTAAGGGGAATGAGCATCCAGTAGAGGTAAGAATTCTGTAAAAGAGAGTGGCATATCTAGCCAGACTCTTCCAAATTTGAGGTACTTGCTATCACCTAGAAGAGTTATAGCAAGAGGGAAAGAGCTGAGGGTGACCCTAAAAGGGGTGTGTTATTGTTTTCCCTTCCCTATATGTCTGGAATCTAAGCAAGGTCTTCAGGTGTCAAGGTTTTCATTCTTCTACCACTGTAAACCTGATGGCTTCTGTTCAGTTGTGTATGATTTTACCTGGCATACAACTATTTTCTAGTTTCACCCAGGCCTTTCATCTATAAGAGTCAGGTGAAAAGCATCAGGGCACTTTCACAAAGCTTACAGATACCCAATATATCCCCAGTGTAAGCCACTGTAGAGAGATTTGGTGGGCAATGTACATAACCACATCATCTTGATGATCCAGAGTCATAACAATCTCATGAGAAAATCTAAACAAATGAACCAGAAATAAATCAGAATCTGCTAGGTCCCTTTGACCTGGCTTACAGTACTACTGGTCTACCTAGACTGGCATAGTCCAAGTAGTCACATATACCTACATAACCTCTATCTCTTTCACTTGCATCATTGCCCATGAAGCAGCTGAAAGATAATCGTTTCTGGGATGGATTAGTTACTTCTCATTGCTGGGACAAAATATGGGGCAAAGAACAGCTTAAGAAGAGGATTGACTCGTAATGGATTATTCTGCCAAGGAGATGTTGGCCAGGGGATCCAAGCCCCACCAAAATGTAAAGGCTTATTGCCTTTAAACTGGGATACCTGAAAGAAGAGAGGTGGTAAGGCCCTGCTGTCGAAGACCTGATGTAAGCATGGGAAAGATGTATTGAGACCACACTTGCAAGTGTACAGTTGGTCTCTGGAATGCCAGAGAGTGTTACCAAAGGCCACTGTATTAGTCACTTTTCTGTTGCTGTGATAAAGCACCATGACCAAGGAACTTATAAAAGGAAGAGTTTATTTGAGCTTATGATTGGCGGTTCCAGGGAATTAGAGTCCATTGTGGCAGGAGGCATGGTGGCTGGATCTGGAGCAGCAAACCGAGGGTCACATCTTGCAAAGAGCACAGGAAACAGAGAGAGAGCAACTGTAGACCACGAGGCTTGTTAAAACTCACTAAGCCTGCCCCCAGTGACACACTTCCCCCAGCATGGCCACACCTTCTAAGACCTCCAAAAACAGCGCCACCAACTGGAGACAAATGTCTGAATACCTAGAGCCTATGGGGGACACTCATCCAAGCCAACACATTCCACTCCCTGGCCCCCATAGGCTCTGGACCATATAAAATGCAAAATGCATTTAGTCCAACCTTAAAAGTCCCCCATAGTCTTTACCAGTCTCAATCCATTCAAAAATCCACAGTCCCAAGGTCTCTTCTGGACTCAGGCCAATCTCTTAACTGTAAGCTCCTATAAAATCAAAGGCAAATTACAAACTCCAACATACAGTGGAATGAATTACACATTCCATCCCAAAAAGGAGGAATAGGCATAGTGGAGGAACATCTGGACCAAAACAAGACCAAAAATCAGCAGGCAAACCCAAGTCCAGTAGCTCCACATGCAAACTTCTGGGACTTGACTGAAGGGCTTAGATGGCTCCCTCTTCCAGCTGTGCTTGCAACATACATCTCTTTCTTAGGCTGGTACCACTCCCTGTATGTAGCTCTCCTTGGCAAATATCTCACAGGTCTGGCATCTCGAATGTCTTCTTGGGGTCTCCGTTGCCAACCAGGCTTCACATTACAGCTTCATGCAATGGCCTATCAGGGCCTCTTTATGCAGGGACACCACTGCTGCACTCTGGCTGACCATTTGCACTCTCTGAAACACATGTGAGGAAGAACTGATGACCCCTTCACTCTTTTTTTTTTTTTTTTTTTTTTTTTTGTCTTTTCGAAACAGGGTCTCCCTGTAGCCCAGCTGTCCTGGAACTCAACTCTGTAGACCAGGCTGGCCTTGAACTCACAGAGATCTGCCTGGCCTCTGGCTCCAAGTGCTAGGATTAAAGGCGTGTGCCACCACTCACTCTTGCAAACTTCATGCCTCTAAAGCCAGCACCCGTGAATGAAACTGCCGAGGTCTGGCTGTAATTTTGGGATGGACCCTGGCCTATTTCACAACATTTGCAACTTTTCTCTGCCCTGGACTTGTGGAGGATTAGCTGGGTGTGGTTTGCCCTGAAGGTACTGATTCTTTTGTTTTACTTGTAAAATCTCCAGGCCTTCCCTTAATTTGCTTTAATCTCCTATCTGAAAGTGCCTTTTCACATGCCTTGGCCCACCTTTATCTTCCTAGTGCAGTTTTCAGATCCAAACTGTACATTCTGCATTTTCTTTCTGCCCCATCTGCTCTTTTTTCACTGTACGATTCTGAAATATTCACCATTAATAGCCAGCCACGCCACCATTTCTACATTAGGCTGTCTTGAAATATCCTCGCCAAAGATATTAGTCCATTGTTTTTTCAACTTAGCATCAGGCAAGCATTTGGGCTGTGGGCAAACTGCTGCCAGACTCTTATCAAAAATATCCCAGCTGCTGCCTAAGTCTTTATTTTCCCCTGGAACCACATCTTTTGCAGCCATGCTTTCTTCCAGGCCTCCACTAGAATGGCCCTTTAAGCTCTGCTTACAATAGTCAACAGCCTTTCTAGCCCAAAGTTCCAAAGTCTTCCACACTTCTCCAAACATACACATGGTCAGGTTCTTCACAGCCAACAGCCCACTCTCTGGTACCAAATACTGTATTAGTCACTTTTCTGTTGCTGTGATAAAGTACCACGACCAAGGAATTTATAAAAGGAAGAGTTTATTTGAGCTTATGATTGGCGGTTCCAGGGAATTAGAGTCCATTGTGGCGGGAGGCGTGGCGGCTGGATCTGGAGCAGCAAACCGAGGGTCACATCTTGCAAAGGGCACAGGAAACAGAGAGAGAGCAACTGTAGACCACGAGGCTTGTTAAAACTCACTAAGCCTGCCCCCAGTGACACACTTCCCCCAGCATGGCCACACCTTCTAAGACCTCCAAAAACAGCGCCACCAACTGGAGACAAATGTCTGAATACCTAGAGCCTATGGGGGACACTCATCCAAACCACCACAGCCACTAAACCAATAAAGCAAATATTGGTCTCCTTAAGTCAAGCAAGACTCCTCCATCAGCATCAGTTACACCTCACCTGCCTGGAAATACTGTGCAACAGTGGCAGCCATATGTCTATATATCCCAAATCTAATTGGCTATTAGCTCTCTCTTTGGAGGAATAATTCATGGCTGTGCTTACATCCTCTAGTGGTTAGGAGATGTTATAAGCCACAGTAAGACCTTGTCATCTTTTACAGAAAAACTATAACTCATGGATTAGCATACCATCCAAACATCTGTGTCTATACCAAAGTAACCTACCATAATAATTAGTACCGTTTAAATACCTATATATATATAATTGCTTGTGCTTCATTAGTAGGATTGAAAGGTTGTTCCTGGACAAACTGTCAACCCATGAAAGGAAACAGCCTGAACTGATCAGAGTCCAAAATGACATCTCCAGAGAAAGTAGACTGTTTTGCTTCTCGCCCACCTGTGCCCCTTTTCTAAGCCTAGGGAACAATCTGTGAAAGAGGGGGCATGGTAGAATGTAAGGGCTGCAATTGGGGTGAATGGTGAAACTATAGCAATATAGACTGGACACTTATTTGATCAACATGATTGTACATACAAGTCCCTCCAGCTGGATGGTGGGAGCCTTGGGCTGTGTGTGTTTGGTCATAGCTGCTTGCAAATTGGTTTTACATGAAGGATGTTTGTACTCATAACTTATTACTTGTTGTTAAAAAAAGAAATAAAAAAATCTTGGGAAAAAAAAAGAAGAGGACTGACTCATGACTTGAAAGTCCAGTCCTTCATGGCACAGAAGGCATGGCGACAGGAGTGTGAAGCAGAGTATCACCTTATGACTAAAGTAAGGAAGCAGAGAAATGAAGTGGTGGTTTGAATGGCATTGTACACCATACTATCTGGGCTTTTTGTCCCATGAGTGGTACTGTTTGGGGAGATCTTAGGAGGTGTGGCCTTGCTGGAGGAAAAATGCTACTGGGGCAGGTCTTGAAAGTTCTTAAGCCCTGCCAGATTTCCAGTGCTTCTGTTCCTGCTTGATGATGTGCTTATTCAGCTCTCTGCTCTGGCCACTTCTGCTGCTGACTCCCCTGCCTCTGGAATCATAAGTCAAGTAAATTCTCTCATCTATAAATTGCCTTGGTCATGGTGTCTTATCACAAGAGAAAAGCAATAAATACCGATGGATATAGTTGCACCAATTCGTTTTTTATATTGTTCAGTCAGAGCTCCCCAGCCCAGGGGATAGTGCCGCACAAATTTAGGATGAGTATTTCCTCCTCAGTAAACCTGGAAACATCCTCACAGATATGCCATAGTCATCTACCCATGGTATTCTAAATTCCAACTAGTTGACAATGAAGATTAATCATCATATGCAGACAGCTACATTGCTAAGGTGTGGAAAACACCAGTGACTTAGACAATATTTTAGCAGCTGTGATTGGTTCATAGTTCATGGCCTCCATCAAAGCATGTCTCATCAGATAGCCTATACTTGAGATAGCCTACTACTTTATGATGCCTAGGCCATTTACAATAGACCAAGAGTCAACAAACGTACCAAAGTTCATCAAGTAGCACATTGGCTGGAATTTTAAGAACACTGTGTGTGGTCAGATGTGCATGGAGACCAATCCCCACAGAGCTCACTGTGGACAAGTAGAATGCAGAAGCATGCAGCTAGTTCCTCACCTTTCCTCTTTATGGTGTGCTGTCCTGTAACACAGTTGTACAGCGTCTCAAAAGATGGTCCATTCTACCCAAACTAATATGCAGATTCAATGCAATCCCAATTAAAATCTCCGTGAGTTTCTTCACAGACTTGGAAAATAACATCCTTAAATTTGTATGTAAAAACAAAAGACAAAACAAAACAAAACAAAAAAATAGCCAAAGCAACCCTGAGTGAAAAGAGCAATACAGGGAGGATCACTATACCAGACTTCAAACTATACTACAGGGGCTACAGTCATAAAAACAGCCTGGTATTGGCACAAAAACAGACTCGTAGATCAATGGAACAAAATTGAAGATCCAAACTTGAGCACATACAATTTCAACCATCTCATATTTGACAAAGGGGCCAAGAAAACTCAGTGGAGGAAAGACAGCATCTTCAGCAAATGGTGTTGGTGAAATTGGATAACCACTTGTAGAAGAATAAAATCAAACACCTACCTCTCACCCTGTACAAAAATCAACTCCAAATGGATCAAAGACCTCAACATGAAACCCAAAACTCTGAAGGTGATAGAAGAAAATCTTGACAGCAACCTACAAGACACAGGTGTAGGAGAAAACTTTCTAAATCAGACAGCAGCTACACAGGAAATAAGGTCAACAATTGACAAGTGGGACTGCATTAAACTTAAAAGCTTCTGTATAGGGACAAAAACAATCAGGGAATTGAAGAGAAAACCCACAGAGTAGGAGGAAATCTTCACTGCTGATACACCTGACAGAGCATTAACTTCCTTTTTTAATTTTTTTTATTTAAGGGGTTCTACAATATAATAACACAGTTGATTTCAGATAACATTGACATTACTCAGTTTGCTGTACAATTAGGTAATTGGTGCATTTTTTGAAGTGAGCCAAATTATTAAGCATAAACAATGAATGTAAGTAACATTCATGTAAAACCAATTTGCAAGTATCTATGTCCAAATTTTGAACAACCCAAGGTTCCCATAGTCCAGTTGGAGAAGCTTGTATGCACAAGCATGTTGATCAAATAGGAGTCCAGTCTATATTGCTGTAGTCTCTGTTGGTTGGGGGTTGGGGTGGTTTGGTTGGTGGTTTTTTGTGTGCCTAAAGTGGGATATAGGCAAGGAGAAAGGCATGTAAGCCCCTATGGTTGAAGACTGGTGTGAGCATGAAAAAATGTTTGAGACAATCACTTGCTAATGTACAATTACTTCTGAAGTGCTAGAGAGATTACACAAATGGACACTAAAGCAATACAGCAAATATTGGTCTCCTTGAGACAAGCAAGACTCCTCTGCAGTATCAGCTACACCTCAACTGCCTGGAATACTGTGCAACAGTGGCAGCCATGTGCTATATAGATCCCAAATCTAATTGGATATTAGGTTCCTCTCCTTGGAGGAATAACTCACAGCAGATCCCAAGCTAATGTCCTGCTAGATGGTTAGGGATGTTATAAACCACATAAGAACTTGTCACCCTTTAAAGAGAAACCACAGTTTTGTAGATTAGCAAACCACCCAAGCATCTGTGTTATGCTCACACTTAGCTTGACTAATAATTGGTACTTCTTAATGTTTGTACATCCAATTGCTTTGCTTTGTTAGTAGGATTAAAAAGTATCCCTGGATAAGCTGTCCAACCCATGACAGGGGAACAACCTGAACAGACTAGAGTCCAAAATGACACCTCCAGAAAAATGAGGCTGTATTTGCTTCCACCCACTTGTACCCTTTCCCAAAGCCAGAGGAACAACTTGTGGAAGAGACTTGGGGTGAATCGGAGAGACTA
>VZQC01006876.1:1804704-1824000 GCA_009823505.1 Rhizomys pruinosus
CAACTTGATTGAACAAACAACCTGTCACCCCACACTGGATGGTGGGGCTGTGGGGGTTTGGGCACAACAGCCTGCAGATTGGTTTTGCATGAAGGATGCTTGTACTCATGGATTATCACTTATAGCTAAAAAATGAAAAAAAAAAACTGAGAGAAAGATGCAGGACAGTTATGGCAGAATGCATGATCTGGGATGGAGTGGGTGTGGGGGTGAAGGGCAAGGGAAATGTGCCTGAACTGAATTGGAAAATAATGTATGAAATGCACAAAGCATCAATAAAAATAAAAAAAAATTAAAAAAAAAAGAAATGCACAGAGCTTCAATAAAACATTGGCTTTGGAAAAAAAATGGTCATTTAAGGGTATGGTGTAATGGAAATCACTCGAGAATTCCCTTTGGTAACATTTTCATTGGCAAGTACAAATCACCATCACACACTTGTCCATGTAGACCTGTTGGAGGCAAGGTGGTTAGGAGGAAACAATCTCTGGAGACCTGGCTTTGCAGTACCAAACCTGGAAAGCAATGACAAGGTCACATTTGGAAATGGAACAAGATGCTGAGTTTCAGACAAGGAAAATAAAAGACAAGTGGCTGAAAAGCATGTCTGTTTTTTATTTTAAAATCAAAACAACATTTTATTAACATATTATTTCCCACTTACCATTTGGAAACCAGTAATCTTTGGAATATTGATGATGTGCATATACCATGTAACATAATCCAGCAAAACCATTTAAAAATCATAACTTTAGTGCATGCCAAAAAGTTGTATTTTATTTATGGATTTTTATGGAAAGGGTGTTTCCCCTTTGGGAGAATATAATTTACATCCATTCCCACCACTGAATGAACTCTGTACTCTGGGGCATTTTGAATTTACATTCTATATCGTATTTTTTTTCCATCCTGCTATTTCTTTGTAAGGTGTCCCTGTGGGAAGCAGCTGATAAAAAAACTTTTCTTTTTTTGTTTTCCCAAGAATCTTAAAAGTCACATAAGAAAGATGAAATGACCAACAATGACTCCCATGGGGAAACAGGGAAACAGACGATTCATAAGGGCTTCTGAATGCTTGTTTCTCTTTCCACAACCACAACCCATATCAGGCCCCACAGATTAGAGGACATAGGACTCTGAGATCAATTTGCACTTTGACAGAGACAGCTAAGGGAGGGTAGGCATCTTCTTCCTCCCAAGACCCACTATCTAATAGCTCAGTGCAATGCTTCTCCTAATTCTCCCTGGTCTAAAGACATGAGAAGGACCGGAACTATGTGAATGTGGTCACGGTGTACAAAAGGATCTCACATACCAGCCATTTCACATAGCTATCATGGCTTTCACGGATAGCTTCCTAAATCAAAGTCTTGCTCTGTCAGGAAATTAATTTATTTCAAGTATACTATGTTATTTGAGGGCACCCTTTGACTATCAAGGTCAATAGGTATTCCCCCACCTTCATAGAAGATATAATACCCAAAGCAGAAGGCGGTAGGAAATAACTGGGTCTTGGAGCATTGATATCAAGAAAAAAATGGAACGAAGAAGAAAGAAGGAAATTCCACAGCTGAGAACAGTATGCAAACACAAACTATACACACTGTTTATGCTTCTAGCTGAGAAGCACATGAAGAAACTTTACCTCATTGTGAAAATCACTGATAGGACAAGGTGAGGAATATCAAGAAATATTCATCAGTTTCCATATTCTCAGCTTGGAATTAGACACCATAGACATTTGTGTAAGCATTTTAGATTTAGCAAACTACCTAGTCTTTATTCCTTATTGAGGATTGATCTCAAATAGGTCTTTCTTGAGGAGAAATATCAGTAACAAAGCCATTTGACAGAGGGCCGGTGTATTCATTACTGTGACAAAATACCTGACGGAACATAAAGATTTATTTGGCTCACAATTTCAGGAGGTTTTAGTTCATCATAGTGGGAAAGGCATGGTGAACTGATTTGGGTTATGACCCCTAAAGAACATGGAAGAGAGTGTTCACAATGCAGTAGGAAATAGGGCCATCTCTTTGAAATCTGTGTCAAGTTGGTAGGCCAACAAAACTGAGATTAAATCGAGAACTGTTCACTGTGCTACCCCTTCCTCCACCCTGTTCCTGTTGGTCTTGCCAACTCACAACAGTCATCACACATCTCTGCTGCCTCATCCTGAGATTTCCCAACACCTATGCAAGACAAGCATGCATTTGAAAGATGGCACGGTACTGTGAATTGGTACATAGGTTCTGTTTGTATGGCTGTGGATTTCTGTGTAATTCTGGTAACTGCTCATCAAAATTCCTCTAAAAATGTCAAATTTAACCAAAGAAGTAGGATAATTGAAAATATTCTTGGCAGCCAATGATTCAACACAGGGGTGTTGGAAAGGAAGTTGGAAAGGAAAGGAGCCAGAAAGGAAGGATGATAGAAATGGGAATTCAGAACAAAGAGCTGAGACATGTGCAGGAGATGAAGGGAAATTCAGATACAGGACTTCTGAAAGGACTGACGCCAGAGTTTCCTGAACATGAGGTAACAAAAAAGAGAAGTGGCCTACAGACGTGACTTTGGCCAGAGAGCCCATTTCAAACCAGTACATTTACTGGTCTGGCAAGGGCAGAGCATAACCCCGTGATCTGATGGGACAGCAGCAGCCTGCGTCCTGTCAGGTGAGAGAGCATTCCTGTGGACCTTGGTTACCTCTTCATCTGTGGATGTCAGAACTTAGAAATGTCCTGGCGAGGGGCTGGAGAGATGGCCTAGCGGTTAAGAGCGCCGACCGCTCTTGCAGAGGACCCGGGTTCGATCCCCAGCACCCACATGGCGGCCGAGAACCGTCTGAAACTCCAGTTCCAGGAGAACTCCAGCTCCAGGGGAATCCGAGACCCTCTTCTGACCTCCGCGGCATTGCACGACACGGGTGCACAAACTTGCATGCAGACAGTACATTAATACACATACAGAAATAAATAATAAAAATTTTAAAAAAACTTTAAAAAAAAAAAAAAGAAATGTCCTGGCGAAAGCCTCATGTCTCACACATCTTGTGACCCAGTTTCCATATGGCTGCCAGAGCTCTTCTGCCTCTGACAGCTCTGAAAGCTGCTTAGGAGAACGCGTGAAGCGCTACATGTCTACATTAATCAGACGCCTTGCAGTGGGGCTTCTGAAAATGAACTTTCATTTTTTTAAGTGCTACATTTTATTTCACTAATAGGGACTTAGCTGGATGAGGGAAGACTGCTGAGGTGTCTGCAGCCTACCCTGCAGAGGCTGGTATTGGGAGAGATGGTAGCAGAAAACATTCCAAGGGCTCTGAATGGGAAAGTGATGCCACCCACACCAGGTCTCCACCTTACCTAGGCTACAGCTTCAAATGAGGGTTACTCGTGGATCATCTTTCATATTCCAACTAGACCAACCCCATGATGCCCCTGGAAGTTGAACCCAGCATCATAACACACAGCTTCTCATCAAATCTCTATCTATCTATCTATCTATCTATCTATCTATCTATCTATCTCTCCTTCCTTCTTTCTTTTTATTTTATTTCAAGTTTTCGTTCTAGAGATTGGCCTAGGGCCTTGCACATTCTAGGCAAGCACTTTATTACCAAAGTGTATCCCCTACCCCTTTTATTTTCAATTTTATTTTATAAAACAGTCTCCCTAAGATGCCCTGCTTGCCTAGAACTCATTCTGTAGCCCAGGGAGGCTTGCAATCTCCTTGCCTCATCCTCAGAATAGCTGAGACCACAGGGCTATGTTACCAGGCTAGGCTCACCAAGCATTCCTGAGACAGACTTTTAAACAACTTCTGTTTCAAAAATCTGTTCCACCTATCTTCTGTGAGAAGCAATGAGTGATTTTCAACAGTTGCACAAGAAAAGGATTTTCTTGGCAAGATCTATAAGAATGGGGGGTGAAGGCTTGCCAATTGGGTAACAAAAAATCATTTTCTAAAATTGTCATTTGTTTTTAACATGATATTTATCAGTAAGATCAAATCACATAGAAGTGTCATGTAAGACTGGTATCTTTAGCAGAACTTTGGATCAAAAATGGTTGAGAAGTTGCACAGCTTGAAATGATGCCATATTTGAGTTATGTAAGATTAAGTTTAGCCATTTTCTAAGCAATATACTTTGCTGAACCTAGTCCCTTCCTTCATGAGCTCTGGAGAAACCAGGGGCTCTCCTTGGATAACTGGGGTGCTCTGTGTTTAAGAGAATATTCAGCACCCACATCTGATGTTTATCAATTCCTTTACAGTGTTAAACAAAAAGGATGCCTTCCTTCTCCTCCTTCACCCCTCCAGAGCCTGGGAAACCAGAACACAGCCTTCCTAGCAGACAGACCACCTTCTGCATGACAGGGACATCTGCTCTGGAGGCAACTCTCTCCTCAGCTCCAGCAGCAGTACCAAATGCCAAACTCACCCAGCTGAGAGCTAACAGGCAGGAATCTTCTAGTAATGTCTTGACTTTCCAGCTCACAGCCTCCTCTGAAAAACCTTAGAGCACACAAACAAATCATGTCTGCAGCAAGTAGACAGATCCTGTTCCCGGTTCTCATTTCTAAGGTTGTCTCTTCACCACTGAGTTGGAACTACTGATTTCACACATCTTCCAGGATTTAGATGGTCAGTGCTCACCAGTCATGACAAGGGCCAAAAGAAGGGCTGGGAGAAAACAGCGAAGCAAGAGTGGGGATGGCCTTCCTGGCACGCCCCATCACTCAATGGCGCTGCCAATGACTTGTTTTCCAAGGATTCAACTTTTGGTCTCTACCACAAGTAGTCTCTTTGTGAGCACAGTTATCCCCCCAGGGGCCACACCCCCTTCCTCTCTCCTAACTGGGCACCCAAATGTCTCCTGGACCCTGCAACTGTACCCCACTTCAGCATACATCGCCAGAAGCTCTGAAACTCTTGCCACCCATGGAAGTTCTGCCCAATTTCTTTGTTCACCTCTTCCCTTGCACTGTTCTCAAATCTCCATTTTAAAATATAAACTGAACTGAGAAATGATGTCTGAAATACACAAAGCATCAATAAAAGCATTATAAAAAATAAAATAAATAAAAAATTAAAAAATTTTAAAAGATCTAACCAATACTTGTGTAGTCGGCTGTACAGTATGGATGAAGGGATTGGAGAAGCTACTGGACCGCCTTTCAGCTTAGCGTTGAGTATGTTTGCTCAACAAGCACATATTGAAAACCTGCTTACCTCAGGCACTAAGGAGATGACAATGAACACGATAGCTATAGCTCCCACCTTACCCTCTGTGCAGGAAAGGAGATGGCACAAATAGAAATAATAACAACAAGCAAAACAATTATGTGCCTGCAAAGTGCTGTGAAAGAAACCAGCACAAGGGCTGGAGTGGAAAGCTAACAGGTAAGAGGGACACCGAGGCTGGGAAGGTGGTCAGGGAAAATCTCTCTAAAAATGGCACAGAAGTCATGTCAGTTACTATCTAGTTTGTGTAACAAAATATCTGATGGAAGCAACTTACGGGAGTTAGGGTTTCTTTCGGCCCATGGTTTCATGGAATGTTACGGTAACATGGGCTCCTGTCTGCAGTGGTGGGAGCTAGTGAGGTTGCCTTCTAACATGGAAGCAGAGAGAGCTTGGGCTAGAAGCAAGATGCAGTTAAGACTGTCAGGCTCAGGTGCCTGACTCAGGTACCGCAGTCGGGTCGTGTGTTCTGACTCAGGTTCCGGACCTGATAGGAACACTTGGAGCAGCCCGACACAGCTCCAGGCAGGTCAAAACGTCACCAACCCAAAGGCTGAGAAAGAAAGGATACAGCCTTCCATCGTGTAGGTTGTACCAAGAAATACCAGCAGAGAAGTTCACCCATCTTAACACTAAAAGGAAGAAAAGCCTCAGACTGCTACAGGCATCAAACATCTCTGAGGACCATAGGTGTAACATCTGTTTACAGTGAGTCCTAATGAAGTTTACCTTCTAGGTGCAGCACAGTTTCAATATGAGAGACCTCCTTACCTCTCTTTTTCAATAGAAAAAGAAAAACATTGGTTGTTAAGCGAAGTCATCCTCCTAACTGTAAATGCTAGAAGCTACTGTCCTATAGAAGTAACTCTTTCTAATAAACGTTAAGAACTGCTTTCTTAGGTTGACTAATATTACCATAGTGAACTGTAAAAAGGATTATTGTCTATCAGAACCAAATATAAATAAAGTCTCTTTAAGTGGTGCATATTAAGCAAAACACATTAATACAAAGCAGTGAGCACTGAATCAGCACGAATTAGTTCTGCCACATTGATGGTCTATGCCAGGGAACCCACAGCTCCCCCCCACAAAGGTAAGGTTTGCTGAGTTGGATATCTGCAAGAAGAAAGTGGTAGGCCTGCCCTGCTGTCAATGACCTGAATGTAACCATGGGAGGATGTATCGAGCATCGTACTTACAAGCATACAGTGGTCTCTGGAAATACTAGAGAGTGTACCAATAAGGCCACTGACACCAAAAAAGCAAAATTCGGTCTCCTTGAGTCAAGCAAGAACCCCTCCAACATCAGCTACACCTCACCTGCTGGAGATTACTGTGCAGCAGTGGCAGCCATATGCCTGTATATCCAAACTTTATTGTATTATTAGCCCTCTCTCCTTGAGAATAACTCGTGGATTTGCCACAAGCTTATACTCTCTAGGATAGTAGAGATTTATAGCCACAAGTAAGGCCTCGTCATCTTTCAGGAAAAAAAAAAGTAATCCAGGGATTAACACACATCCAAACATCTGTGTCTATACCAAAGTAACCTACCATAGCTAACTAGCAATGTTTAAATACGTATATATCTAATCACTTGTGCTTCATTAGTAGGATTGAAAGCTTATCCCTGGCAATCAGTCAGCCCATGAAAGGAAACAGCCAGAAACTGATCCAGAGTCCAAAACGACATCTCCAACCAAAGTAGGATTGTTGTGCCTTCTTGTCCCACCTGTGCCCCGTCTCTAAGCCTAAGGAACAATCTGGAAGAGGGGAGTTACGGTAATTGTACGGGGCTTGCTGGTAAGCTCGGTAGGTCTCTGCACATGTGAACGAAAACTAATAGCATAAATATAGTCCTGACACTCTTTTGATCAACTCTGATTGAACATTCAAGCCCCTCCAGCCGTACCATGTGTAGCCTTGGCTGTGAGGCTGGGGCACAAGACTGCGTCAAAATAGGTTTATAATGAGGTACTTGGCTGAAAAAAAAAAAAAGGAGCTAAGATACTGACATTCTGAACTAACTGGGATATATAAATGCTACTGTTGTTTTAAAACTTTATGTTTGATTGGTGCTCTCATATTTCTGAATTATACAACATCATCAGTGTAACACATTACTTTTACTTGTAGATAATTTTAAAGAGATATTAGATTTTAAATTTTACTTTCCCAAATAAAGAAGTCATAGTCCAGTCACCTTATCATTAAAGACAAAGTGTTATTGGGTAAAATTTATTTAGCAGGTCTCAACTCTGCCAAAGCTTTATCACAAAGTATGGATATTTTAAGGTTAGCGAACATTGTTTAGATTAGTTAAATTTAGGTGTTACGGTTTTTTGGTTGGAAAATGGTAATACAATTGAACTAATTGGGAATATAAAATGTAATTGTGTTTATCTATACATTTGTATTGTGGTAAGGTTACCACAAATGGGCCACTATATTTTCTGTTATATACAACATTCACATTAATAAACACTTCTTTTCTTGTAGAGCAACATCACATTCCTATAACATTTTCTTTACTGTTAGAACTAAGCCTTAAATTTAACTTCTTCCCAAATAGTAGAGCATACAGATCAATGAAGAACAGTTTGGGTATATTTAATGAAACTTTGCCTGGGCTCCTGTTTATGGGATGTGATAATACAACTTAGGCAATCTATAGTCAAAACATAAAAAACCGGAAAAAAAAAAAAAGAGGAGGTGGGGAGTGAGTTGGGTATACCTTTCTGAACAAATGGAAAACTCTGTGTTCCAATTCTATTGATAAATTTTCCCATTTTCTGATTCTAAACTAACAATGGGAGTAATTTATGTATTCCCACAGTAAAAGGATAGCACAATTTAAATGCCTTGGAAAACAATAACAACTATATTGGCTATGCAGGATGGAACATGGGAAATGCCGTCAGAGAGTTGACCCATCTGAACACTAGAAAGAGGAACCTCAGACTCCTGAGTCACAGACACTGAGCACTCTCTGAATAATATTGGGATAACTTTTTATAATCCGGCCCTAATTAAGTTTATTTCCAGGTGCTAAGAAACCTCCTACCTTTTCCCCATTTAATAGGCAAAGAAAAAAACATATGATTGGTACATGAAAACCAATTCTCCCAACTGTAATTAGAGCCAATGTTACAGTGTAATTTCCTAAACAACAGGCCCATAACTACCCTTATTAATTGACTGATACGGCATTTAGAACTGTGAAAGGCATATTTCTGCTATCTAGATCCAAATTTCAATAGTAAAGTTTATTAAGTTTGTAATTAAGCAAAATATATTACTACAGGAAAGCTCTGACATCTGAGCATGAATTTCTCGCCTAGGACGATGTTTGGCTAGGGACTCACCCCCCCCCAAAATTAATAAAGGCCTTTTGCCTATAAGGGGATTATATGTCAAGGAGAAACAGCAGAGTCCCGTAGTCACCGAAGCTTTGTGAGATCTGAAAATAAGAATGGGTTTTTTGGAAGAAAAATGTCCTACCTGGGAGAGTCACTGCTAGCATTACAACTAGGCCTCTGAAACTCAGAGGATGTGTTACCTAAAGGGCCACTAAAGCAATATACAGCAAAATATTGTCTCCTCGAGACAAGCAAGGACTCCTCATCAATATCGACTACACCTCAACAGCTTGGAGAACGTGCAGAGTGGCAGCCAAGTGTCATAATATATATTATCCCAATCTATTGGCTATTAGCTCTCTCCTGGATGGGAAAACACTCCAAGTTTCCATTGTTGGATGATAGACCAAAACTGTCACCTTCATAACTACATGCTACTACATAGCATGTTTCAAAATGTTAACACATGAAGTCCTTATAAGAACACGTATTGACGGATAACATACCCATCATTACATGTGAGCTCAAGTTGCTAATAAAATATACTCTTAAGCTACATCCATTAGCATGTGCTTTGTATAGTATGACTAAAAAAAGGGTATCAACTGGAAAAGCTGTAACCATGAAGGGAAACAACCTGAACAACTGTGGTCCAAAATGGACAAATCCAGAAGAAATTAGACTGTTTCTTCTCACCCACTTGTGCCCCTTCCCAAAGCCCAGGAAAACTGCGGAAAGAGCTCTGGGTTAGATGTAGGGCTTGATGCTGGAGAGATGCTGGTGGTGAATCATGAGACTACAGGAATATAGTCTGGACTCGGTATTGATCAACAGCCTGTGCATACAAGCTTCTCCACTGGACTATGGGAACCTTGGGTTGTTTCAAAATTTGGACTAGATACTTCAAAATGACCATTACCTAATTGTATGACATCTGAGTAAATCAATGTATTCTCTGCAAACAACTGTGTCATTATATTGTTTTAAAATTTTTAAAAATAAAAAATAAAAAGAAGAGAAGCCCCAAAAAATAAATAAATAAATAAATAAATAAATAAATAAATAAATAAATATGTTTAATTTCCATACAGAAAAAAAAAAGACTGTCAGAAGGCTTCCCCTGGTGACACACCTCTGCGGGCCATGCCTTCTACCCCAGAGGTTCCACAGCCTCCCCAAACTATGCCACCAGTGGGGGTTAATGTGAGCCTAGAAGGAACAGTTCACAGCGAAGCCATAATGCAAGCCAGGAACCAGACGATAAAGAAACAGTTGTAAATGGGGATAGCAGCAAAACATTCCAGGAAGAGGGAACAGCATGTGCCAAAGACCTGGGTAGGAAAGACCCAAAACAGGCCAGTCTGGAGCGAGTGGGTGGCCCAAGAAGAACTCAAATCAAGAGACATCTGAGTATACAAACTTGACTGGATAAGTCTAATATATATGACAGAATGCCTGAAACCCTGTGGATGGGCTATGGAGGGGTGCAGATAGGGGAGTGAGTTTAAATATAATTTTAAAAATTCAATTGTAATATACATTGGGGAAAAAAGAATAAGACATTAGAGAAATTGCTAAGAGCATCTTATGTTACAGGGCACACTGAAGACGTTGAGTTACCTTGCTAATGGGATTTGTGGTAGCCTAAGAGGTCCAGTAGCTTTCTTTTTTAATTTCTTAGTTTTTATTTATTTACTTTTATTTTATATGTATAAATATTTCGCCTGCATTTACGTAAGTGTACCTGTGCTGTGCAATGCCCACAGAGGCCAGAAGAAGGTATCAGAGCCTCTGGAACTAGGGTTACAGACTGTTGTTAGCTGCCATGTGGGTGTTAGGAACCAAACGTGGGTCCTCTGTAAGAATAACCAGTGCTCTTAACTACTTAGCCATCTCTCTAACCCTCCAATAGTTTTCTTGAAAATGTGTCTTTCATGGGGCTGGAGAGATTGCTGAGTGGTTAGAGCACTGACTGCTCTTGCAGAGGACCCAGGTTTGACTCCCAACATCCACATGGCAGTTAACTATCCATAATTCCAGTTCCAGGGGATCCAACCCCCTCTCTGACCTTCATGGGAATTGCATAATATGGATGCACTTACATACATGCAGGCAATATATATACACATAAAAATCAGAGACTTCACCAGTGAGGAATTAAAAATGGCTGAGAAACATCTTAAAAAGTGTTCAACATCATTAATAATTAAGGAAATTCAAATTAAAACCACTCTCAGCTATCATCTCACTCTAATATGGCTAGCTAAGATCAAGAAAACAAAAGACAACAGATGCTGGAGAGGTTGTGGGGAAAGGGGAACACTCATCCACTGCTGGTGGGAATGTAAACTTGTACAACCACTATGGAAAGCAGTGTGGAGAACACTTAAAAGACTCAGAATAAACCTACCACCTGAGCCAGTCATACCACTCCTGGATATACCCCAAAGACTCATCCTACTACAAAGATACATGCATATCCATGTTTATTACAGCTCTCTTCACAATGGCGAAGAGCTGGAACCAACCCATATGCCCCTCAACAGATGAGTAAATGACAAAAATGTGGTACATCTACACAATGGAGTACTATTCAGCTGTAAAAAAAAGATGGCATTATGAACTTTGCAGGTAAATAGATGGAGCTCAAAGCCATTATGCTGAGTGAAGTAACACAGTCCCAGAAAGACAGAGAATGGTTCCCTCATTTGTGGATGCTAACACCAAATCCCCCAGATGAAAGGCAAGGTGAATAACATTATTGTTATATTTCTGTTTATCTGAAAGCAACTATGTTGTTATAATGCGACTCTCTCAACAGGCTCTAGAATCCACCCACCAATTATTTTCAGACTCTGTAATTACTGTATATGGGTGGAGAGTATGTATCCATATTTTAGAGTAATATAAAATTAATGGAGGAAAATGTGAATACTTAAGCATAAGAAAAGACTGAAAGATGCAGGACAGTTATGGCAGAATGCATGATCTGGGACAGGGTGGGGTGGGGTGGTGGGAAGGGAAAGGGGAGTATGCCTGAACTGAATTGAAAAATGATGTCAGAAATACATAAAACATCAATAAAAGCACAAAAAAGCACAAAACAATCATAATTTTTTTAAAAAAACATGTCTTTGGGAGTGTCTCCTCATCAGTTTACTTGAGTTCCTGGGTTCACTACATAGTAGTGAACATAGTAGACACACTGGGTTTTTGTAATGGCCTTACCTGTGCACATGGATTCACACTCATGTATAGTAGGACATCTGTGAGTTGCTTCTCCATATTCTGAGATAGAATCACATCTCCAGGCACTTACCAGCATTTTGTCACTTAGTACTACATTCTGGATATCCTTGCATTGGCGGACATGCTCCTAGGGTCATCTCTTTTATTCCTCTTTGTCCAACCTTCTCTGTAAGCCCACCTCAACCATACACTGCCACCTTCCTCAGCCTCTCCCTCCCTAAATATGCACTGAGGGGAAGCCTTGGCTGATGTGAGCTTGCAAAGGTACCTTGCAAATGGCACAGTGGAAATCTGTTCACCAAATACTTTCTCTAGTAGCAGAAGCAGCTTCCCAGCAGAGATGAGTCTCAGTGCGTGAGGATACTTGACACCATACCTGATGACCTGGGACTCATGTGGTAGAGAGAGAACTGACTCTTGCAGGGTTTTCTTTAACCTCCAAGCACACACTGTAACACACACACATGTCCATGCACATAGACACACACTAAACAAATAGATAAAATGTAAAATAATATTCTGGTTGTCATGATAGTTTGAGGTTCAGATTTTTATCCAGACATAGGGAAATTAATAAAGTGGAATGTTATTTGACCTGTAAAAAAAGGACATTCTGACACATGCTATAACATTGAGGACATTATGATAAATGAAATAAAACAGTAACAAAAGATGCATATTTTGTGATTCCAGCATGCTAATACATGTTATTCTTAAAGTAGAGGAAACTCATGATACTCCTCTTTTTTGAGAAGAAATGGAAGGTTAAACAAAACCCTGGAGCATCCTGGGCAAGCTACAAGCTAGGGGAAAATGTTTTCTTCTTTTATAAAATTTCTCTAAGACTCATACTTTCTGTAAGGAAGCTTAAAATTGATAACCTAAATCTCCCCCAAGAAAATTCTCTTCTATAAAAACCACAGGAAGCCAGAGCCCCTGGGCTGGGCTCCCAGGGGGCTTACCCTGAAGTAAGGGTAGCGAGCCCTTAGGGGGAGCTGGTGAGGTTGTGGAGGAGCAGGGGAAAAGGGAAGAAGCTAACAGGACAAACTCAGGAGCCTGCGCTGTACAAGACACGGTGAGCAAGGTGGCCAGCCCTCCTCCCCTTGTCATTGGTCTGCCTCTTTCCATAAACGCACACGCGCGCGCGCACACACACACACACACACACACACACACACACACACCGCACAAAATGGAACTTTCCCCAGCATTCCCTGCTCTCAGAATGTGAAAACCAGGAAGACTCCAGTTCCCTGAGCTGTGGGAGACAGAGGCACCCCAAAGCCATCTGGTACAGAAAAATGTCATGGAGAACCACAGGTGGCTGGTGCTCTGGGCACAGCGTGCACATCATCTGCTGCAAGGAACAAACTGAAATTAGTGAGACAGTCCCCCACTTCCAAAATGAGGCTGCCTAATTAACCTCCCTCTACCCCAGCCTTCTTACTTGTGAAATGTGCAATGTTATTCCAGCCATGCACCAGATAGCATTTTGGTTCATGATGCGACTGCATACACAGGAGCCCAGAAAATTATAATGGAGATGAAAGATTCCTTTTGCCTAATGACACTGCACATTTCTTATCTGTGTTCAGTAACATTGATGTCAACATACCCATTGCTCTGCCTGGCATATAAAAGCAGGGTAAGGAGCACATGAAATGGTGGACAGTACATAGCACTTGATTAGGATAATATATGTTATAATGTTGCAGGCTTGTGCATTACTATGCTCTACTTTCTATTGTCATAGTTGAGAATGTCCCTACTTATTTTTAAAATGACTGTAAAGGTATGTCATATGACACTGGCAGCGGTCCCATCCAGCTTGTGCTTGCCGTGTCTCCTGGCTGCACGTAGACGTTGCATTTCATGGCTTCTGGGTTTGCGTAAGTGCTCTCTAGGATGTTCACACAATAAGGAAGTCATCTAATGATACATTTGTCAGAACATGTCTCCATCATTGAGAAATGACTGAAACACATGAGTGGTTATGAGGATTATGTTAGACAATTCAGAGAGCACACTTTAAACACCAGAGATTATCAGCTATTTATTAGAATTATTTACAAGTAAGCAAACCAGACATTTCAGCTGGGCCCATGGCCCTGCCACATGTGGATCACTGAAAGTTCAAGATTTTTGTAAGTCATGACAGACTGGGACATCTATGAGGAAATTCAAAGGCACCCTCAAAAGCATTAAAGAACTTCTTTAAATAAAATTCATAATTTCCTAAATCTTATCATCTGACAGTTACCATCTAAATGCATCTTCAAACTCCATTAAAACCAATTATTTTTTCCATTTTTTATTATTACCATTACTAAACTTTTTTCATAAGTTACACTTCATTTCTCGATGGAATCTAGAGCCACTTCCCCTTCCATGCCCCCCATCCCACCCAAGTCCTGCACTCCGCCATACATGTCCTGCATCTCTCTCTGAGCCTCTCCAGAGTTTTTTTTTCCAGTTCTTTTGTTGTTGTTCTCTCCAACTTGTATTGCTACATTATATATATAGATATATACACATAGTTTTATATATATATACATAAATACATACACATATCACTTGAACTGGAGGATTTTTTTTTCTTCCTTAAAAGATCTCATGTTTTCCGGTTTTGGCACTCCTCAAAGACATGAGACACAGCTTTTTAACCTCCTAATATGGACTGAGGACTCATGTCTCTCCAAGAATCCCCCAAAACTTCAATGCCAGATGGGGACTACTGAAATACCCAGCTTGTGGACTAAACACCTAAGGGGATGTCAGCCTCGTCAGAGTGTAGCCTGCCATTATTGAACTACCTGGGCTGTATCATGGAGGCCAGTGCAGAGGGATCAAGACAGGATGCATGCTTACTGGACTTCATTTTGGGGGACCACGGGAGGGAAAGACCCCAATGTGGAGCAAAAATGCAGGACCTATGGTTGTTTGGGGTTGCCAAGGAGGAACCTTTGAAAATCAATTATTTTTAAGTTATTAAATGTTTCGGTGGAAGTCTTATAAAATGCAGTTGTCAATGAATGTTAGGCAAAAACCCCTGAACCTTGGGTCTATGTAGTGCTTTCTGCCCTATTCATTGCTCAGGCACAATTATGAGAAGAGATTTTAATGCAGCCCACAATTGCTTATGAGCACCAACCTGCTATTGAGTTAGCCACACTCTGAGCCAAGCACGGAGTCAGGAGGGACCCATTTTATGGCATTCGAGTAGCACGAAACGTGAGTTTTCTCCTGAGAGGACTTTTGAGAATTAGTCATATTTTCCAATGTGAGGATTTTAACAGTTGTGAAATTATGAAGGCCTGACTCAACAATTCCAGTACTGCAATATGTCACTTCACTGTCTTGTTACTTAAAATTACATGCTTTAGAAGACAGTGACTTTTAAAAGAACCCAGCCAAGGTTGGAAAGAAGCGCAAGATGTGCAGACCAAGAAAGGGAAACTAGAAATTGCTGAACATTTATGAAGATGTTTAACAGTTTTAAGCTCATTTAATACATTATTTTCTTAAATAGTACATACAATAGGCATGTTTATCCTCTTTGTGAATTATATGTTAGAAATACAATTCAACGGTGTCTTATTTCCAATCTATAAAACCAATCCAAACTGGATTTAATATGTTGCTAAATTTTCAAATGAGTCACTCCCTTCAGTATCCCTTTGGGTAGGTTTTTAAAAAAAGATAAATAGAGTTCCACTAGACAAAGATGATTATGCCAATCCAAAACCACTCTTGTGCTGTTTTTCAGCCTCTTCATTAGGTAACTCCTCATTAACTGCCCTAAATGAGCTACAAATAACTATCAGGTCATATCCTTTATATATGAAAATTAGGCCATTAGTAAGCACATGACTCTTGAGATAGCTTTTTAATAATACTGAAGGGTTTGAAGTTTTTCAAGCACACCTTTAGGTTTCCCTGGTCAAAGCATATACTTCTATGATGGCTAGCTAAGGTGAAGAGGAAAATAAAAGAATCCAAAAGAAGGTTCTAATGAGCTTTGTCTCTTTAACATGGTATAATTAGGGAATCCAGCCAGAGCAAATGTCACATTGAGAAAACTTGAAAGATATAAATAGGCCTGTGAAATGTTAAATACAAAGCTAGAAGAGGCATTATTATCCTTCAAGAGCTGAACAAACTACTGAGTAGGACAAGTCCTGGTACGTATAGTCAGGGACCATAAAGAAAGTGGCTGGGTCCAGAGAGATGGCTCAGCCATTAAGAGCATCAGAATTGAGTTCCCAGCATCCACATCAGGCAATTGACAAGCTCCTGAAACTCCAGCTCTAGGGTATTCAATGCCCTCTTCTGACCTTTGTGAAAAGCTGAGCTCATGTGCACACACCCACACACAGACATACACTGACATCTGTGAAACCTGCCATCAAAGAACATTACTAAAATATGTACATATATAAAAAGTTTAAATGGTGTTACTTTATACAAAGTGGATAATGCCTCAACCAGATGCCATAGGCTATCAAGCAAAAGACCCAATAGCAAGTATGAGTTACTTCTCTTTGAGTTGTTGATCAGTAGAGTCCCATGGACCACCCCCAAACCAATATAGGTTATTGCCATTTCTCTTGGCCACCCTGCAGAACTTGATGATAGGAGTCCGTTGCTGAAGATAACTATTACTTGAGTCATAAGGCATGGAGATATAAAGCTGATAGTGACCTGGAAGCTTCATCCCTACTGGCTAGCTTTCATGGTAGGTACTATGCACAGTACTGGGAGAAAAGTAATCAAGCCTTATTCAACTGTGAACCCTGAGAGCTACAACAACAACTAGACTTGCAAGATATGCCCACTGTTTCAATAGTAGCATGAATGTTATGGGAGTAACCAACTGCTTTCTGATTGTATTTAAGGCCCACTCCACAAGACATAACTCATGCCTGGTACTGTTAACTGCACCAAGAATATTGTGTACCAAGAACAGTTGGCTGGGTATGCCAAAGACCTAGGAGAGTACTCAGCCCTAATGGGACTTAAATAGGACCTGTATATCAATACCCCTCCCCCAAAATAAGAAATTATCATAAAAGAGGGGGTAGAAGGATTGGAGTCAGAGATTGTAGATGACTACAGTGAAACAGTGTTGTCCAAACATAACAGGGCCACTGCATTCATGAACTCACATCAACTGTGACTGAAGACACAAGACCTGAACAAAATCGACCTGGCCACTGTTAGAAATGCCTGTAATCTCAAGAAAATGACCACACCTCAACAGTATTTAGGCAAAGCAGAAAGTTTGACTTCTGCAGAAGGATGTATAGTCATGCCAAATCAAGCAGGCAAGCATGCCTCAGTAGGAGTTGTTGGGGTTTTTTATTGCTAACACAGAGGGGTCATATGCCTCGCTCTGAGTGGTCAGAGCTCTGGCCTCACATTCTTATGCAATTGGATGATTTTAAAGCTATGAAGTTGATGAGCAGAATGCAATTAGGTTCCAAGTGCGACCCTAAGCACATATTCTGCCTTCAAGAAATGCTGACCCTAAAGGAATTTGAATTACTGCCAAGCCACTTCTTTACAACTTTTTTTAAATGAAGTTTTGTCCTACTAACCATTTGATAGAAAAGACAGTACATACCCTTTATATATCTGACCCTCCCAAATTCCAGCATGAATGGGCTTATAAAATCCCACCCCTAGGTTAGACACCTAGGCCCTTTACCGGGGTCCAGACATTTCCAGCCTGCATGAGAGCACCTGAATCCAGTCTCCATGTCATTATGATCTTCCCAAATTATGCCATGCCCATCTTCCTAACTTGGGACAATCTGAATCCCCTCACACTTCTGCAGGGCTAGACCCCTCTGCCCTTGGTAGGGGTCCAGACATCTCCAGGCTGCCTGAGCGTGCTTAAATCCAGCCTCCACCAAGCAAGCTTCTCAAATTTTGCTGTGCCTGCTGGCTATTAGGGGCCCAGACCTTAGAAGGAAGCCTGAGGGTATCTGATTGATGCCTGACTTGGGCCTCTGTGGGAGCTCCTAAGTAGCTAGAGCACAGCCATCTAGAGCACAGCCATCTGCTCCCTCCAATTTAAAATCAAAAGAGAGACCTGGAACTTAGACCAAGCAGCTTTTCATACTTAATAAGAAAAAAAAAGGCACATTAAAAATACAAACAAAATCAGTCTTCAACTCAACAAAAAAAGATTTGAGTTTCATACCAGAATAACAAACAACAAAAGAAATTCACATGTCAAAATCACAACAATAATAATAACATGAAAAATCCAAATAATACGTCCCCATAAAACACCACTAGTTCTATAGAAAATACAATGAGGACTCACACACACACACACACCAGAGATGACCCAAGACACAGAATTTAGAAGAACTGCCATAAATAGGATCAAAGAATTCAAGGAAGTTAAAGAACACACAAACAAACAAACCAAGGAACTAAAAGAAGATAGATATAAGCTTCCAATTGAATTTACAAAAGAGATAGAAACATTGAAGAAAACTCAGTCTGAAGTGAAGAAGGAGGTGAAACACTCAATAAGCCAATTGGAAACAATAGGAGAAAGCTTCAGCTATAGAATGAACAAAGTGGAAAACAGAATATCATGACAGGAAGATAAAGCTGAAGAACTAGACCACTCAAGCAAAGATTATGAAAAACTTTTAAAATCAATGGAATAGAATTTGCAGGAAATGTGGAGCACCATGAAAAGAAAATTTTTCATTATAGGCACAGAGGAAGAAGGATATTTTCCCAAAATTAAGGAAAGACATGCTTGTACAAATACAAGAAGCACATAGAACACCTAATAGACAGGACCAGAAAAAAAAAACTCCCCAAGACATAATGTAGGAAAAACAGGAAATGTACAAAAAAAGAGAGAGAATGCTAAAAGCCACAAAAGAAAAGCAACTAGGAAAACTCATCAAAATTAGAGCTGACTTTTCAAGGCAAACTGTGAAAGCCAGAAAAGCCTTGACCAAAGTGTTTCTGGTTCCAAATGACCATAACTGCCATCCCAAAATACTTTACCCAGAAAAATGTCTATTATACTTGAAGGGGAAAGAAAAAAAAAGATTCCCACAAAGTAAATAGGCTGAAAGAAAAACAGCCCTTCTGAGAATATTTAAAGAAATACAAAGAGCTGAAGAAAGGAACGACTGTACCCAAGGAGCAATGGAAAGAAATAAATGAAAGGACAACTGTAAAAACACAAAGTTAGAGCAAGAATGTAAACAGAAATTAAAATAACCAGAACCAATACACATCTTTCAATAATAACTTTAAGTATCAATGAACTGAACTCCCTAGTCAAAAGATACAGGCTACTTGAATGGATTAAGAAACAAAATCCATCTTTTTGTTGTCTGCAAGAAAACCTCACCTGTAAGGACAGGTACTACCCTAAAGGGAAAGGATGGAATTTATATATATA